>VMDR010002877.1:0-81728 GCA_007922815.1 Macrotus californicus | reverse complement strand
AAACCAGTCACAAAAAGACTAACAGTGCGTGATTCTACTTTTATGAGGTATGTAAAGTAATCAAACCCTTAGAAAACAGAAGAGTGGTTGCCAGGGCCTAGAGGGAACGGGGGTGGCCAGTCGCTCAGTGAGTGTGGGGTTTTCAGCTTTCCAAGACGAAAAGTTGCAGAGACCTGGTGCCCCACAACGGGCAACAGTCAGCACAACTGTGCCGCACACTTGCAAATGGTAAGATGGTAAATTCTGTGTTGTTTTTTACCATAATTAAAAAAGGTATATTTTATATATTTTTAATATAATAATGGCTGGTGTTTTTAAGGGGTTTTTTTTTGTTCTTTTGAGTTTCTATAGTTGAATTTAGGGTGGGGTTAGCTCGAAGTCAATCCTGGAGCTGTGGAGGCTGTTCGATCGAAGGTTGATTTATCTTACAGTTCAGCTGCTCAGTGTATCTGAAGCCTTAATAACATGATGGGCAGTCAGGTCAGGAAGTGGCTGCTTTTTACAGGAAGACTATAATATATATCCTCTAAATGATTACCTACTTATAGACACTTATTTTTCATAAAATATCTGATGACAAAGTTGAACTACATATACAACTGGGGAATAGTATCAAAATCGTATTTTCTCCTGGAAAGTTGTGGAATATTTGGAGTAGGAAATTTTAATTTCAAACCAAAAAATGAGTATTTAAATCAAGAAACAAAATATGGTTACCAGATCATACTCCAATTCATCATCTAAACTGTCTTCCGAACTTACACTTGCAGTTCTGTAAAAGACAAAGACAATGCCTGATTTCTGAGCCATTTCCTGTCCACAGATTTGCTTTCACTTCTGAATTTTCTTTGGAAACTGTTAACAGTTTTTTTTCAATAGCTTGTTTAGCATTTCAAGGACCTGCTTATTTCAGGAATCCGTGGATTCCATGAGTATGTAAAAGGAAATCAGACTCACCCACACAAGGGTGACATGCAAGCAAGGGGACCGCGAGAAAGGGCTACACCATACAGTGCCAGTTATTTGAGGTGCATCGACAGAGTAAGGTCACTTGTTCTAAAGAAGCACATGACAACCCAAATTGCCGCATCTATTCTGTCCATTTCAATGCAGTCTTCTTGAAAAACCACATGTGCCCTAGTGCTCAAAACAAAGCTTGTACCCTAATACAATATTTGTGTTTTTTTAAGAACACATTTTAATTAAAAAAATATCTTCCAATGAGGAAATATTGGCCAGGGGATGGTACATCCTTGAACAATTACGTGGCCTGCAAAAGGGCTCTGGAAAATTCTTTAGGAAGGATATATTGAAAATGATGGGAGCATAGAGAAGTAGGAACTGGTATTTCCAAATCAGGTCACATTCATAGATGACATGGGTTAAGACTTTAACGTACCTTTTTGGGAGACATTATTCAACCTCTAACGAGATTTAACATCATTCCTATCATGATACCAGCAAGATTTTTTTGTAGGTATAGACAAGATTATTCTAAAATGTACATGGAAAGACAAAGGAACTAGAATAGTTAGTTAACATAATTTTGAAAAGGGCGAATAAAGTAAGAGGAATCAGTCTACCTAATGTCAGGAGGATAGCTGTAGGAGTCTGGACGGTGTGGTGTCAGAAGAAATCAGTGGAACAGAGTAGAGAACACAGAAACAGGCCCAAGTGAATATGCCCAGCTGGTTTTTGGCGCAGGTGCAAAAGCGGTTCGAGTGGAAAAGCCATTTCAACAAAGGGGATGGGGCAACTGATGTCCACAGGCAACTCAAAAACCCCAGCTCAGTGTAAACCTCATACCTGATGCAAAACACAACCCAAAATGAATCACAGACTTAAGGTAGATCTAAAACTTTCAGAAGAAAACGAAAAACATCTTTGGGATCGAGGACTAGGCAAAGAGTTTTAGGTTTGACGTATAAAGCATGATTTATAAAAGAAAAATTAATAAATTGGACTTCATCCAAATAAAAGACCCTCTTAAGAGGATGAAAGGACAATTTACAGACTCAGAGAAAATATTTGCAAACCACGACGTCACGAAGTACTTGCATCTAAACATATAAAGAATTCTCAAATTCCAAGAGTTAACCCATCCAGTTAGAAAATGAGCAAAAGATAAGAATAGACATTTCACCTAAGAGGACCTACAGATGTGAACAAGCACGTGAACAGATGTGCAACACCACTAGCTACTATGGAAATGCAAATTAAGAGTACAATAAGATACATCTATCAAAATAGCTAAAATAAGGAAGTAGTGAAATACCAAATATTGGTGAAGAAGGAAAGAAATGGATCCCTCATACATTGCTGGTGGGAATGGGAAATGGTATAGCCACTCTGGGAAACAATTTGGCAGTTTCTTTAAAAACCTAACTTGCATCTACCACCCAACTCAGCAGTTGCATTCTAGATATTTTACCCCAGAGAAGTGAAAACTATGTTATACAAAATGTTGTGTAACTACAGTTACAGCCATTCTGTTCACTATAGCCCCAAACTGAAAACAATCCACATGTGTTTCAACGAGTGAGTAACTAAGCTGTAGTGTGTCCATACCATAGAACACAACTCAGCGGGAAAAAGGAACCAACTGTTGATCGACCCAACATCTTGGACTGGTTCTCTGAGAATTATGTGCAGTAGAACACCCAGCCCCAAAAGGTTACATACTGTGCGATTCCATTTATGTAACCTTGAAATGATAGAAATCGGAAAAAAGCTCGGTGGTCGCCAGGGGCAAAGGGTGGAGGGAGGGATGGGGATGCGACTGCAACGCGCAACATGAAGAATCCTGGGGGCGCGCTCTGTGTTGGACTGTGTGAATGCCAGTATCCTGGCTGCGGCATTGTATGACAGTCTCGCAAGATGTTACCTGTGGGGGAATCTGGGTAAATGGTGCATGGCATCTCTGTATTATTTTTTACAAGTACATGTGAGTCTACAATTACCTCAAAATAAACATTTAATTAAAAACCAAACCAAACCAGTGACTGCTAAATGCCACAGCGTCCCTGGAATTCAAAGCACAGTGTCTGTGTTGACTTTTGTCACATATGACTGGGGTCGATTCTGTGGTGCTGGCCCAGAGCCTTTCCTTGGGGCCTGTGTACCTAACCTGGGCATCCATATATTTTCTTAAAGCTCCCTGGGGTAGGCAGGGTTGGAACAAACAAAAATGCTTTATGGTCCTACTGCAGCATTTCGAATGACATGGTGAATTGCAAACACACAGGCCAGCAGAGTAACTTAATAAACAAGTGAGCAAGTAGATTCCGAGAGGCAAAGACCCAAGATGCAGGGGGCAGGGGGTTTCTGCAGATCTCAGTGGCAGGCGCTTCTCAGAGAATGCAGGGAGGCTGTAAGAGCTCGGTCAGCTCAGGAGCACACAAATGGCAACTGCTACCTCCAGTATCTCTCAGTGGGCATGGCTGCCTGGTGTGTATGTTGAAGGAAGGCTAAAGGAGGTATTTGCTGAAAAACATTGTTTCCAAGAGGGTTCATCAAGTATGTACTCTACTTTAATAAGGATGTCTTGCTTTTCTCCGCGGCGTGAGTGGACTTCTTGCGTGGTTTTTCTGTTTGAAAGGTCCAGGCAAAGTCCGGGTCAATGGCGATGGTGGAGGTGAAAAGAACATATAATTAGAAATTAATCCTTATTATTTGGTGCAAGATATTCATTGTTCTGTGTAGATATGCCCATTACTTTTTAAAAAGTGTTAGAATTATAATCATAGAAAATGGAACTTTTTTATTCTACTGAAATTGTATTATGAGCATAAGAATAAAATCAAAGGCACACTGGTGTTGGGGGGGGGCATTTGTCAAAAAACGATATAAGTCACAAAATCAGGGATATACATTGTGAAATAAAAGTCACAGTTCTATTTTTACCTAGTCATATATATTCCGAATCACAGAATTTTTTTAATTGAGAGGAAAAAAATTGGTGAACATTTCAATCACTACATCTTGTGGGGAAACCTACCTTTGCCACATCCCAGCCGGCCACGCTCTCGAGCCCCCCACATCTCCATGCACTTGGGCCTCCACACGTCAGTGTCTCTGCCTCATCCTGATCTGACACTGAGCAGTGGGCAAAAGTGGTCTCGGGCTGTTTCATCCCGTGGCCCCCAGGTACCCCCAGGTCGTCTTTCCTCACACCTGTGCCGTCATGACGTCCAGCCACTCTTTCTGCTACTGTCTTAAAACCACAGCAGGCTTTACGTGCCCCACCCTCTTTCCCACATTAGCTTACAGGTCCTGGATCTCCACTTCGAGAAGGGCACCTGCTCTGGTTTTACGTTTGTGTGTGAAATTCCAAATCTCCTGTGTTACCTTGATTACCTATTCCCGGAGAATAGTCATCTGAAAATGATGTCCTTCTGATGTCCTCAGCACTGACCTCTCCTTTCCTTGCATTTAATTCTAGAAATAGAAAATAAAGAGGGTGGGAGGGGAGAAACATTTGAGGAGAGCTTTGTCTGAGTGAAGACAGAGTTATTGTAAAAGCTTCCAGGGACAGAAATATAAGATGAGGACATTGTAACTAGCAAATGTATGATGAGGTAGAAGGCAAGGGCTAGCTAGTCTCTGGAGTAGGCAGAATGGATGAGGACTAACCTACAGGCCACGAGGAAGTCTCTATTTCCCTCATCAGTCTGTCATAACCTCTAAAATCCCAGTGCAAGCCATTCACTGCTCTGGACTGAACAGCTCATTGCTTTCTGAGCATCCTCCAGTTAGAAGGCAAGGCTGGGGGCACTGAATCTTAAGCTGCTAGATGCGAATACTTCTCACTTTTCCTTTCCATTTGTCTTTTCTGTTGTCAGACATCATCACTGTGCTCTCTCAGTATTTCACACACATTGATCCAATTTAATCCCACTCAGCACAGTGAAAGACACAGGGGAACTGGGCAGGGCAGCCGTCTCTGGTGTGCAAGTAAATGTTGAACAACTAGCTCTCTGGGAGAAAATTCTCCCTGATTTGTAGATGACTGACTTCTGTGATGGGAATGTTCTTACCCCAGAGTCTCAGAATCAGCTCTCAGCTGAAGAATCTGCAGGTCTTCAGAATTCTCTGGATAGCCCTCTCCTCTCCAGTACTCTGCTCTGGTAACTCCAGCCACTGTGCCTGCCCTGGATCCGCTCTGTCTTTTCAATTCATGGGGACTGCTGGACCCACTGGGGCTCACCCTTCCTCAGCTGTACCCGGGAAACTCCCCAGGAAGTACCCAGAGGCCATCGTAGGGCTCATCTCATTGGTTTCTTCTCTCTGAGGCATTACTTTGCATCACTCCTGATGTCCAGCATCTGAAAACTGTTGCTTCATGTTTTCCGGACTTTTCAGGCAGGAAGGTGCCTGGTTCTCATTACCCCAAAGTTACTAGAAGCGGAAGTCTTCCCTGGTGAGCCCACTTTGATCACTTATTAAATTCTTATATATAATAGGATCTATTTCCACTTCTTTGAGCTGACGTCCAAACACCACTACATGTTATATATAATTCCTGAGACTGTATGATAATATGTTATATATCTTAAAGGATTGTAACAGGGAATGAATACGCTATACTTATATAAAGCTACCCATATGAATCTTAGTAAATGTTAAACCCAACTCGTTACTCTAACCTGATTTTTTTCTCATAACTAGAGCTTGCATGTTAAAAGGGTTTTTTTAGTATATTTTGCAGCTCAGCAGTTTCAGTTCCTGTGTGAACCAAAGGAGCAACCTCACCTTGAGGCCCCTGGCTAACACCAACAGCTCAGACACAGGAATACAGCTGGGAAAAAACCCAATGGCCAGCTCAAGGCTGCTGACCATGAAAACCCATGTTGGGACCAGCAAGGGCACTGCCTGCACATCCACAGCCCCCAACCCTCGGATCTCTGTTCTGCTTTCCCTCTCCCTCCTTATAAAAACCTCTGCCTGCACTCTAATGTTAAGATGGGCTTTGGGATGACAGTCTCCCATCATTCCAGATGGCCAGCACTTGAATAAACCTCTTTCCTTCTTACCAGCATCTGTCTCGCGAGCTTGGCTTTTGCTGCGGCAGGCGGCCGAGCCTCAGTTCAGTTACAGGGTTAGTAACAGCTCCCCTCTCCGTTACCTCCTTCCTTCAAAAGGATTTAGTTTTCTAGATGAACCTCAGAATCACTGAGTAAAGTTCTCCCCAACCCAACACCCAAGTCTCTGACAAATTTTTGGTGACATTTTTATTATAATTCCATAAAACTTATACATTAATTTCAGAAAAATTGGCAGCTTTACAATGCCAATCTTTCTATCTAAAAACATGACATATTTCTCTATTTGTCAAATCTCTAGGTCAAACAATTAAGGTCATTGTTGCTTTCTTGGGTTTAATTTCCTAGTATGTCTTTTAATTAATAAAGTTAGTTTATTTAGGTTAATATGTTAGGCTAATAAATATAATTGACTTTGTGTTCATTTACTCAAATTGTTTTTCAGGTTTTTATGGGTGGGAGGTTCTAGGTATGCTATCATATCATCTGTAAAAAATATATTTTCTCTGCCTCCATGTATATATTTTTATTGCTTTATATCTATAGTTAATCTGAATTTCCAAATTAATAATATATAATATCAGAGACAGTAAGAATCCTTGTTCAGGTTATACTTGAAATATTAACTACTTAATAAATATCAAACAAACATTGAAGTCAAACATTTTAGAACTAGAGATACTTACTGAAATTAAGAACATGTGACTCACTTGTTAATATTTTGGGGAGAGTGCCGCCCATATTTTCTTTACTCTTTGACACCCTTTTCAGTGCTTGCTGGATCTGCCAATGTTTTGGAGACAATTTCAGCAGAAAAAGTCCATATTTCATGTACTCTTTAAGAAGGAATTCTGTCTTTGATATTTCACTACTCAAAGGAAATGAAGATATAATTAGACACATCTGTGTGAGAGCATGTCCTTTTCTTTGTACAAAAAAGTTTTATAAAATTCATTCTTTTGATTATGTATTTACTTAACAAAAATTCTAAGTGAGGCCATAAAGATACAGGCACCAATCAGATACGAGATGAAAAGAAATAAGCTTAAGGAGATCTGCTGGAATAAACATGCCCCCGGATGTGCAGTTAGGCTGGACTGGTAGTAGTTTGTCTCTACTTGTTTGTTTCTGAGGGAAATGCTATATTAAGTGTGAGGCACAGGGAGAAATTGGTAGGTAGCAAAAGATGGTACTTGTATGAGAAGAAAGGAAATTAACATCCAAAACTACCCACTATATACTGGGAAATATGCAGGACACGCTACAGATAAAATTTCATCTTCAGTACAGCACTTTAAAATATGCATTATTGCCTTGGCTGGTGTGGCTCAGTGGGGTGAGTGCCTGCCTGCAAACCAGAAGGTTGCTCGTTCGATCCCCAGTCAGGGCACATGCCTATGTTGCAGGCCAGGTCCTCAGTTGGGGCCATGCAAGAGGCAACCACACATGGATGTTTCTCTCCCTGTCTTTCTCCTTCCCTTTCCCTCTCTAAAAATAAATAAATAAAATTTGGAAAAAAAAAAAACAACCAGCAGGTTCTCTTCAGAGAGGCTGTCTGGGTGTTTAACTGGGTTTCACACACAGGCTGCCACTCTCCTTCTGTCAGTAGGTAGGATCTTCTCATCACACTGTGGTGTGAAGGTGAAGGAGGGAAGGGAATTCTCCATCTTGGAGTGCCTTCCACTGGGCTCCTGACATGGAAGAGGCTGCTGGAGCCAGAATGTGTTTGAAACATACATTTTGTTCATAACAACTGGTTTCAAAGAAACTTCCCTCCAGTTCATGTGTGGCATTTTAGACAACCTCTTGCCCTCCCTGGAAAAGTCAAGAATGTAAATCTAAGTCTAGGACTTGGTTTTAGAGCAAAACGAAACATCAAGTCCTCAGAAAGAAAAAACAAAGTTTGGCATGCTTTGACACCAAGACTAGAGTCTCCTGGATCATAAAATCGCTGTCCAAGGATGATGACAAAAGGGCGCTTCTTTAGATACTGAAAATGAGATCGAGTGAGATACATTTGGCCATAGAAGAAAACATCCGTCCAGGTTTGGGGGGAGGAAAAAGTGGCAGATGGTGCAAAAATTTTATCTCAAACTCCTGCTCTTTTATTTTTATCATTATAGATCCATTTTTAATATCAATGCTAGGTTCATCTAACCTAGTGTAAGGATAAATATAAAAAATACTGCCAATTATAATTGCAAGATAATTTTAAAAGGAATCCCCACTGCAAAGATGTTAACATATGGGAAGAAACGTGCCATCGAATGAAAGAAAAAGGACACTTAGAAGATAATTTGCTTACTCCTAACATTGGTTTTCTTCTTTTCAACTAAATTTCTTGGTTTATATACTGACAAGTTAGAGAAGTTTTCCAGCCGGAGATCACTGTGGTGCCCTGATGCACACTCAGAGATGACCCTTGGTCAGCAAAGTACTCATTTTAAAAATGTGGTCTTACTGATGAAATCGTCAGCTGGTAAGGCTCATTCCCGCTGAGGTCTCACTGCGCGCACACACAGGATTTGGTGGGGCGTGGACTCCCGGCCTCACCTTTTCACTGCCTGCACCTCCAAGCTCGCCTTCTTCAGCTCAGCCGTCATGTGGAGTTTGTTCACTGTCTCTTGGGCTGCACTGAAAAGTAACAGAGATTTGCTGGTCTGTGTGTGTCGTGCTGGGGTGTGTTCTGAGTAACTACAAAGAAGGCAGCGGGAGGTAGAGCGCGACTTGGCCAGAGCGAAAAGAACGAACACTTTAAGGGCCTCCACGGATCGCTGGTCGTTTTCTCGCAGGAACTCTTCAAAGGCTATCGCGTCGTCCTCGAGCTTTGTCTCTGCTTTCAGGATCTGCCGCTCCTGCGTTTCCATGTGCTTCTCAAGCTTTGTGATTGTGTTCCTTTTGGTTGACAGAGCGTACTAGGGGTATGGAAAACGGAAGGGCATCGAGAACAATTATTCCACACATCTAGCACATTTCAACAGTCTCATAATAAAGGGGAAAAGAACCTGCATTGTAAGTGGTCACTTGTGTCAGAAAAAAGTGGTATGCCCAAATCTTGGGACTGTGGCCTTTATTTCATGGAGGATTTTTATTTGGAAGATAATTAGAAGGGAGGCTAATTCCTCTCTCACTGTCATGAAGAGGCTCAATATTGTTCCCAAATGGCTGGGCCCCACAAATCAAAAATAGCTACCTATTGCTCCAAGAGCAGGCCCACCTGCACTACCCTCAGTGTCCCTCCAGTGCTCTCCGCACATTGGAAAGCTGGGCTGTGTGCAGCCTCACAGGCCCCTGCCGCGGGAAGCACCGAGGGAGAGGCAGGCTCCAGAGCTGCCAGGCCCGTGAAGCATTCCTCCAGGCCAGCCCAGGGAGGTGGCACTCAGTCTCAAAGAGCCCCAAATCCAACTTTGACATCAACTTCTATTGTTTTAGTTCAGAATACAAGAATCCACTAGGGTGTTCAATGCCATGCATGGAAAATAGACTATAAATAAACAAAGCCGCATACATTATAATACATATGAACTAAAACTATGTAAATGAGATC
Source organism: Macrotus californicus (assembly GCA_007922815.1). Lineage (NCBI taxonomy): Eukaryota > Metazoa > Chordata > Mammalia > Chiroptera > Phyllostomidae > Macrotus > Macrotus californicus. The sequence continues at coordinate 72,140 of VMDR010002877.1, read as the reverse complement.
ATTTTAAAGAAACACAGCCAGTAATTAGATACTCCAAGTTTATAACAAAAACCATATTTCATTTATCACTTTATTCACCAAGAATTTGTCAAGTGATCACTGAGTGCCAGGACTGTTTTAAGTGGTGTTGCTAGAGCAATGAACAAAACAAGCAAAATCGCTTTTATGGGGTATACACGCTAGTAGAGAGGGGGTCTGATAAAGGGGGAGGAGGGGTCCAGTGGGTAAGGGCCAGGGTTGCCATCACGTACAGCAAGGAAAGCCTCCCTGGTGTGAAAATGAAGCAGAGACTGGCTGGAAGGAAGTGGGGAGCAAATCTGAGGCAGGTACTTTCCTCCCAGAAGGGAGAGCCTCTGTGTACAGGCTCCAGGGCAACAGCACAGTCCATGTGTCCCAGGGATAGCAGGGAGGCCAGCGGGTCTGGAGCAGGTGGAGCAAAGGGGAGAGTGGTAAGAACGTCAGAGACAGAGAGAGAGAGAGAGAGAGAGAGAGAGCGAGAGAGCGCGCTCTGGGCACCAGGTAAGTCACTAATGAATGGTCTTCCACAGAAGAGGGGTCCAGGGGGAACAGACTCCTGGTGCTGTGTGGAGAAATCATGGAAGAGATATTGGTGATGTGGACTTAGAGAGGCAGCAGTGGCAATCATGAAAAGTAGTGTGATTATGGAGATATTTGGACAAAATATTTGAAAGTGTATTTGAATACGAGTTGTAAGGAGGTGGAGTGGAGGATAACTCCAATATTTTTGGCCTAAACAGCTGGGAAAATGGACTTACTGTTTACTGAGATAGGGAGCACTTCATGAGATGCAGGTTTCCAGAGGTCGGGAAGAGTATAGCAGGGGCCATGTCTTAGAAATGGGTCATCTGAGATGCCTGTTGGGCATCTAGGTGGAGATATGAAGAACTATAGTTGCCCACGTGAGTCTGGAGTTCAGGGAAGAGGGTCAGGATAGAGAAGTAAATCTGGAAGCTGTTAACATGGAAGCGGAATTGAAAGCCACGGCCTGGAAGGACGTGGATGGACCACACAGGTGAGGAGTGAGCCCTGGCGCATTCCAACAACTGGAGATCAAGGAGAAAAGGAACAGGAAGAGAAAACTGTAAGGGAGTGAGCAGCCAGTGATGTGGAAGAACCAAGAGAGAGTGGGTCCCGGAAACCAGCTGAAGAAAGTGTTTCCAGAAAGAGGAAGTGATCCCATGGAGCCACTGCTGCTGAAAGATGAGCGAAAGGGGGCCTGTGAAGTGACCGTTCGAATTTGGCAAAAGCAGTTTTGGTAGAAGGATGAGGCCCAAAGCCTGGCTGAAGTGGGTTTAGGAGAGGATAGGAAAAGCAATAGACCTGGGCGCATAATGGAAAAATGAAGTGTCAAGGTGAAAATTTGGCGATGCTACGTAAGAAGTCTTACATTTGGCTAATGGGAGAAAAATCATTTTTACTACCTCGAGCAGAAACCTGTCTCTCTGGTCACTAATAAATTCATGCATAGTCCTTTTTGCATCTGCACCTTTAAAGAAAATTGAAATTGACTTTGGTTTAGTTCATTATCCCTCCAAGATGCATTAAAAAAAAGCTATGTAATTAAATAATTGTATTCAGTATGTACCTGGACTTAAAAACTAATTTAACTAGAGTAACTGCCATTTATTTGTGTCCATAATATTCCAGGAATTTTATTAGACACTTTGAAACACCATTGTATTTAATCCTGACAGCAACCCCAGTGAGGTATTTACGACTCTCCCCATCCTGTATGTGAGGTCTTGAGGCTCAGAGATGTCAAGATGCTTGTCCAAGACTGCACAGCTAACAGGTAGAAGGAGGGGACATAGGACCCTAAAGCCTGTGCTAAATGCTACTCAACTGTTTTAAATCTTAATCTTTTGGCCATTCTGGACATAAAACTGGAGTCTTTAGGTAAAGTGTGTTTGGAGATTACAAACCAATTTATGGCAGGAAAGGAGAGGATGACAACCAGCTTACCATTTAGCAACAGAAAATACCAAAGTTTCCTTTGTCCTGGAAAAATTATATAATATGTAGGCTATATTTCAATAATGTTTGCCTCCTGAAAAACCAGCAGAATACATGATATCAAATAAAATCTTTTATTAAAAATGTACTTAGAAGTAGAGAGAAAATAGTATTTCCCAAATAACCAGTGAGCCTGGGCTGCTGGAAGAAGACCACAGTCTCCCTGAAATTGTGCTTTGCCTCTGCCTCTTACTAGCTGTGGGATCGTGAGTAAATTACTTTCCCTCTTCAAGCCTCAGTAGAATAGGATGCTAATCATGGTAGATTATATTATGGTTCAAAAATACTTGCTGCCCCTCTCTGTGAGGTCATCTCCATCCCCCTACCCCTGCCCTTCTCTGTCGATGCCAGGCTTGCCCATTAACTTGATGTGGCCCCTGCGATGGGACTGGACGCGACCTATGCTGCTCCCAAGAAGACGTGTCTCCCTTTTGCCCTAACTCCAGCAACGTTCAGACGGGCTGCTCCTTCAGTGCAGGACTCAGTGAAAAGCACCAAAGTGGAAGAGTGAGTGAGAAATAAAGCTCTGTTGTAAGCCACTGAGATTTGGGACTGGTTTATGACCACAGCATAATTTACTGAGTGGATGCGTTACCATTGCTCTCCACCTTACGGTGGTGTTGTGAAAAGGAAGTGAGGCAACATATTATAGAACACGTAGTGATTTCTTAATGATTGTTAGCTGTCATTATTTCAAAACTACAATTGGAATAATCACTTGATTTTTCAATGATAATGATCATCACAATCATTGACAAATAGTTTTGTGAGGGTGGATGACAAATAAGCAGCTTAGGAGCCACACAGGCACTGGTTTAAATTCTGCATCCACTTACGACTTTGAATAGGAAACTCAACTTTACTGAGCCATGTTCCTCAGAGAAAGAAAGGAGGAGGCAAAATCACTGAATAGCATTTTGTGGAGGATTAAATAAAATAACAGCCATGAAAGCAACAAACACCTGGTTAGCACAGTTTCTTTTTAAATACTTTAAAGAGACTTTTTGTTGTAGAAATCATCAATAGTCATAAAAGCAGAGTCAGCTAATGAGCCACCATGGACCTATCACCAACTTCAAAGTCGTCAGTGTTTTACTGATCTTGCCACATTGGTTGCCACCCATCATTTTTCTCCTTATGGTAGTATTTTAAAGCAAATCCAAGATATTATTTCATTCATAAATATTTCAGTATATAACTCTAACATATAAAAACAATTTTAAACGTAACTATAATACCACTATCATAACTAACAAAATGAACAATTCCTTAGTATCGTATACCAAGCCTGGGTTTAAATTTTTCCAGCTGTCTCAAAAAACAAAAAACAAAAACTGTTTAGAATTAAAAAACAATTAAATTTAAATAAAGATCAATTTGGCTGGTATGACCCCTAAAGTCTATTTTTTAAATCTGTAATAGCCACCTTCCTCTCTCCACACACTGTCCTTTCTTCCATGCCTTTTATTTGTTTGAGAAACCAGGTCAATGAAGAATTTCACATATAATAGATCTGGCAGGTTGCATTCTCATGGCGTTATTTTCTTAAAATTCTAACTGATTTTAGAGAGTGGAGAAGGGAGGGAGAAAGAGGGAGAAAAACATCAACTGGAACCCACAACCTATGCACGTGCCCTGACTGGGAATTGAACCCATGGCCTTTTGGTTTGCGGGACAACACTCTAACCAACTGAGCCATGCCAGCCAGGGTGGTGGTTGTGTTTAACATGGTTCTCAAACTCCCAGGTTTACTTGATTAGGTTCAGGTTCAAATTATTCAAACATTTTTAATAGAAAAAAAATGAAAGGCCTTACCATGGCTTTTATTTGGTCAATTATGATGGGTCAGATGAATTGAAAATAAATTTCAATATCCAAAAATAATCCTATTTTATAGGGTTATTATAAATATGATAGCTATGCTCCCCATTCCAGGCTACTTTAACATGGCTACTTTTAACAGCTACTTTAACTAGCTGTCTGGCTGAGTGGACGCGGTTTTTTTAGCTCTAAATAGACTGGCTATAGTGTGTTTCTGGCTCTCAAGCAGGTCGCAGCTGCTTTGACCCAGCTGCAGAGACCAAGCATGACAATGCCCCGCACAAAGCACTAGTGTCCCTGGGAGCCTGAGACCCCCACCACTCCGAGATGTGACCCAGAGGTGTTGCTCTTTAAGTCAAGCTGCTGGGTGCAGGAAGGTGGAAGTGGCACTTCTGTCATGTTACTAACGGATCGGTCTTATGGCAGTTGCCCATGTAATTTTTTTTATGGTGATGTAGTAGTTTGTCACTGCTGCCTACACAAAAATGAAATAACCTAGGCTCCCAAAGTAGGGGTCACTTACTCATTGGACTATCCTGCAGTGTTGTCTGAAATCCGAATTCAGGCAAGAAGTGCAAGGCTGGGGAATGAGGGTTTTGCCCAAATCAGTTCTCGGTTGGAAAGAGTTGGAGGGGGACTTTATTATTTTAAATGAAAATGTCCAAATACTTGTGTAATCAGTGGAAACTGACAACCTGATTGCCTTTGTGGACAGAGCCCAGGTTACCTTGGATAATACCGGACAATTTTACTGTTTCCTTTTCAAGAGTCTGCCCGACATCATTTACCCCTCTGTTAACCACCAATGATGTCGAACAGGGTCATCTGCAATGTCGTGCCTCCTCACTATCTCAAAATTGTTCGAGTGGCAAGGATTTTAGAAGTTAGCCACTTGTGTGGAACTCTTTCTAAAACGTGCCATGTGTAACTTAAAATGCACTTGATGACCCAGGATTCACCATGCGACAGGGCAAACTGTAGACATGAGACACACGACTGGACCCAGACCTGCCCTATCAGTGGTCCAGTCACCGACATCACTGGGCCATCTATCACTGCTGCTTTTTCCTACAAGAGTGCTGGATATGCACCACCAAGAACTTCTAAATGAGTTGACAAGGCTTCCCTTTTCTACAGTCACTATTGAATCCAAAGTTCCTTCCTAAGTGGTTTTCTGTGAAAAAAAAATGTTTTCAATATTTGAGAAAGCGCCTGGACTTTGGGAGCCAGAAAAATGTTTTTTAAGTTACAACAGCAAATCCTGGACACTTGGTTTTCCTCCTTTCCTCCCTCCCTTCCTTTCATTTTAATTTTTAATTTAACATTTTGAATAAGACTCATTTTGGAGAACGATTTAATCAGTCCATCGTCCTGGTATTAATCACTTTAACCTTGCTAGCTTCAAACTGCTTCCTATCTGATGTGTAGGCACTTCTTGATCTGATAAGTAGGAAATGGCCATGATGACTTGATTCCCCGGCCACCCTCTTTCACAGAGCGGTAATTTATAGCTTGTAGTATTTTAGCATGTTGCCTCCATAGGTCATTAAAACAGGTTATGTTTCTGCAACCACAGGCAAACTATTTAATTCTATTAGCTTCCCAATTCTTGGTATGTGAGTTGTATGGCTCAGACAAGTGAGACTTCTCTTGAGAAAGACTTCTCTTAAATTCAGTTCTAGATTTAGTTCTAGATGTAGAACTGAATTTAAATGGCCAGAGCCATTACCTTCAATGCTGTGGCATTTAGGCAGTGACTGCCTTCCTCAGAGCCATGAAAATGAGCAACAGTCTGGTTCTTGGTAAAGCATGTTTTCTTATTTAAAATAGGTTTTCTCCCGACTCTCAACCCCCACTTACAAAGACCCCCAACCATACTATGAGACAGCACACTCCGTGTTTCTCACCTCCAGAATAGCCACCAATATCAATAGTAAGTATTCAAACAATGTTTTTAAACAAACAGCTATTTAGACTCACCTTCTGATAATCTGAGAACAAGAGTAGGGTCCAGCATGAATTTCTCAAACGAGCCAGTAGCGGGGTCGGCGCGGAATGCTATCTGGCTCAGGTGCGAACGATTCTTCATTCGTGAAGAAAAAGTAGACTTTTGGTGGACTTTCATTTTGTGGCTCAAGAATTTTTCCTGCCCAAGTGGGAAAGTTTAAAAGAATTTCTAATATGCCAAAAATAACATTATCTTAAAACAAGATGTCATGTAATGTAAGATGCACTATTATTTTATGCACTTCCAATTGTGTATTCCACCCCATCTGTATAAGCTGGGTCTCAGTTTCAGGAGTGAGAAAATGTGAAAAGACGTGGCCATTAAAATCAAGGAAGTAAGGGTATATCTATACTTGTCATAGTGGATGGTAGTGTGTTGTCTGTCTTCCTCCAGTAGGGGGCGATCATTAGGTCCCTACCACAGGCTGGGTGCTGTTCTGGGTGTGTGTGTGTGTGTGTGTGTGTGTGTGTGTGTGTGTGTGTGTGTACATACCATGCCCCAGCACAATGTGTAGCATATATGTCGACATGTGACTCCATGCTTTACCCCAGCAAATTTTGTAAAAGTGACTGATAAGAGAATATGTTTCTAACATTGATTGAGATTGGGATTTTAATAATACTGTACCTTTTTCTTTTCTGCCATTTCACTGTCTTTGAAAAGAAAGAGATCTTTGAAAAAGATCTTATATGGCCCCTCCTTTTTGACTGACCCATTTTTTACTTTATCTGTTAAGAAAAAGAAAAGGAAAACTTCTGTCATCCTTCCACTATTGACCAGAGGGTGAGGCTCCCACCAGCCAGGGAAGATGGAGGGGGATCCGTGGGTCTCTGAAGAAGAGAGTGCAGTCAGCCTTGCCTCCCCAGCAGGATGCGAGGCCTGCATCCAGGGGCAGGGGCCACAGCTCATCTGTCTGTTTCCCACAGCACTGAGCACAGGGCTTGGAGATTCACAGGGAATGAGTCTGTATGTGTTGTGTAAGCATTTAGATAAAAGGGCCTATTACCGGTTAGTGGGATCATATTTTGAGATATTAACATGTTGATTCTTCCCACCCTTACAAATATACCCACCATTACCCTTACACCACCATTTCCACCACAATAGGCCCGTACAATACTCTTACAGAGATCCTCAGTCTAGAGAGTCTTAAAAGAAGTCAAAGAGAAGAACAAGTATGGGGCAAGGATGTGGAGGAATCAAACCCTTATACACTGCTGGTGGGAATGCAAAATCATGCAGCCACTTTGGAAAACAGTCTGGCAGTTCCTCAAAAAGTTGAACATAGAGCTGCCATGTGATTTAACCATTGCACACTTGGGTGTATACCCAAGAGAAATGAAAACATTTGTCCATCCAAAACTTGTACATGAATGTTTACCACACTAACTTACCTTAGATCCCTCACATTTCCTGACAAAGAAACCTAAATCTTTTAATAAAATAGAGATTGTTCAATACATACTATTTTACTGTTCTGAATCTTGCTTTTGTTTAGTTAGTAATATATTTAGGAGTTCTTTGTACATCAGCATTTATATATTTATTTCATCAGAAAAGAACAGCTATCCAATGGCCCATTCCTTGGATGTATCATACTTTATATAACCAATCTCACACCAAGGGACATTATGGTTGAGCCCAGTCTTCTGCTATTATAAACAATGCTGGACTGACTATTCTTATACACCTCTTTAATCACTGGTGCACACCTATCTGCAGAATATATTGTCAGTTTGGTCCTTTGTTAGGCAAGATGGTTTCTGGTGCTTGCTGTGACCAAGGCCATCTTAAGAAGCAAGTTACTTTGAGTGATCAATGGTTTGCCCATATCACCTGAAAGGAATGTTCTTATATAGGTAAGTAGGCCCATTAAGTTGGTTAATGCTTTGGAAAGCACAGCTCTTAACAAGTGCACGTCACTTGGCTACAAACCACCTGTGTGCCTGAAGACTCCATATATCAAGCCCTCATCCCCTTTTGGGTGTGGAAATCCACCTTCTTGCTGATGCCCAAGACTCTCTTCTGCCCGTAAGTTCTCTTAGTAAACTTTGTCTGATTCCAGAGTTGTCTGCCTCTTTTTTATCTCTTGGCTTGTCCTCCTTCGGAGTTCAATTCCAACATACCAGTACTTCAGGAAATTCTCTCAACACCCTATTTAAATGCTTTTCAGATAATTTAGTGGTCCCTTGGTACCCGTTTTCCCTTCTCCTATAGCAACGATTTTCAACCAGTGTGCCACACAAATTTTTAAAACATGCAATACCTGACTGTTTAATCAGGGACACTGACCTCTTTTCCTGTAGATTGTCAAATAAAAAAATGACAACAGCCAATACTAAAATAGCCATCTGGTGTGAATGAATCAAAATTATACTTATTTTTTGTCAGATCAGCAAAAAGTGTTTTTTCATATGCCGCAGAATTTTAGAAATTAGTTTATGCAAGCCGTGATGTAAAATGTTGACTAGCTGTTCTATAAGAATAGGGCCCTTAATTCTAGCTTGGCATATACCCAAAGTAGAGACTATATTTTTCGACCTCCCTTAGAGCTGGATATAGCCAGGTGACTAAGTCCTGGGCAAAGCGGATGTCAGGAGAAGTGGTGAGTGCAACTTTTAGGAAATGTCCTAAAGGGAAGGGGCATGCTCCTCCCCTCCCCTTTCTCCTTCTTGCTGGCAGGAATATGGATGGGTGTGATCACTGGTACAGAGGCAGTCACCTAGGATCAAGAACATAGGTCAGCAAAAGTGAGAAGCAGCCCAGGCCCCTGACATATGGATGGCCCCTGGAGGGCTTATGTGCAGATTTGTTATCTAAGAGAGAAATAAACTTCTATCACGTTTAAGCCCCTGTTGTTTTTATTTGTTCTGTCAGCTGCAGCCAAATGTTTTAACTCTAAATACAGAGAGGACCAAATTTCTTTCAAAGAGAATTCCTGTACAGTGCCTGTTACCCATAACAAGTTCTTGGTGCTCTTCAATTTTTAAATCTTTATCAAACTTATGTTAAAGTTATTACTGCATACTGATCAATACTAATTCCTTGAATACTTGTAAAGAAGTGGGAGAATAAAAAGAGAGAGGGTGGTAAAGGAAAGGAGAGGACAGATTTTTCATAAAATGTAGTTAGTTATTCATGTCATTTATTTTAACAAGCAATTGAGTTAATCATTTTATGTCACGACAGACTGGTAACCCTGCTAAATACAACAGTATTTAAAAATTTTTCTTTTGAGAATTAAAAGCTAGAAAAGAACTGTCTCAGCCAGTAGTTTCTAAGTTCTTTGCCTAGAGAGACCCTGTCTGATGTTCACTGTGTAGCTCTCTCCTTTTCTTACTTGCCTCACCCACTTTGGAGACTAACTGTACTAGGCACAAAGCAAGAACTCAGGGAGTGGTTTCTTCCTTACCTCCAGAAGGCTCTGGTTTTGACAAAAAAGGTGATGACATTTTGTCTCCTGGCTCTGTCCAAAGAAAATAAAACACATTTTAAAAATTCTATAAACCTTACATAAAGTCACTAAATTCAACTGCCAGTAACTCCCAAATAGGCTTTATTGCTTTTAAAAGTAGTGCAAGGACTTCCGGTCAAGATGGCAGCATAGGTAAGCATGGCTTGCCTCCTTGCACAACCACATCAAAATTACAACTATAGAACAACCATCATTCAGAACTGTCAGGAATAGAGCTGAGTGGAAGTCCTACAACCACAGAACTAAAGAAGAAACCACATCGAGACTGGTAGGAAGGTCAATGGTGTACACATAAAATGGATTGCCGTGTGGCCCCTGAAAACTATGTTGTAGCACTATTTACTTCTATTTACTCTATAAGCAAATATATACACATAAAGCAAAAGGACAGGAACACTGTGGATACAAACACCTGCCAAATCAGGGAGGTGTTTGGAATATTCACCACACATTGGTAATGATCATCTCTGAATTGGAACGATCTCTCCTTTCATTTTTACCAGGTTTGGGATGTGTGTTAGTTGAGTAAGACACTCACCTTAGCTGCAAAATTTAAGGAAATGCTCTGAAAAACTCAGTTATTGACATAAATAACATGTTAATGCAAGTCTTAAAAAGTCAAAATTAATGCAGGAAATAATTGAAGATAAAATATCAAACATTTAAATGTAGATGGGATCTGACCGCACATAGATGACCCTGAGAATGAGTGTCTTGCTCGCCACACCCAGCCCCAGCCCACAGATCTAGTCTCAACATATTTTGTTCAAATAAGAGAACCAGCTACACCTACGAAGGGAACATAAAGTTGTCTGAACTAAACCAATATGATGCACCAACCAGGAAAAAAAAAAGTCAAAGCCAGTGAATGTCTTTGTTGAGCAAAATAAAAACAGTATGATGACTAACCAATGGCTTGGTACCAAAAAAGAGGGAAAATGTTGAATTGCATAGCAAATACCTGCAAATTTATGTCTAAAATACATGTTTAAACCCAACATCTGACAGCTGAAGAAGATAAAGAGCTCAGAAGATCAGGAATTTAACATGGTGCTGTGTGATTGCAAGCCACCATTTTCAGACGTGGCCTAGAGGCTAATGACTAAGAGCGTAGACTCTCATCATGTTCTGTAACCCTCACACTTCAATTCTTTATCTTTCAAAAGGGAGGATGAGAACAAGCGCCCACCTGCTGGGACTCTTAGGTGAGTTAACATATGTCCCGCCATTTGGACAGCATCATGTGTATAGGAAGTGTCTTGTAAGTGCAACCCAAGGAGAAAGCATTCTAAGGAGGGCAGGGACCTCGTGTGTTTGAGAAACAGCAAGGACACTGGTACGCCCAGGGGATGAAGGGGAGTGATGGGTGAGGTCAAAGGGATAACAAAGGCCCTGAGGATTATTTACTCAGTGAAATGAGAATCATGAAATGAATCACTCTGATGACAGCTGAGCTGAGAAGAAATTGTAGAAGGAGATAATGGGGCCTCAGGATAGTGTGGAAATGGCGAGAGGTGGTCAGATTCTAGGTAAAGCTGGAAAATATATCTTCAGAAGTGGCTGAGGGTTTGGACATGGGGTATGAGATAGAGAGCCCAGGAAAGAAAGGAAGGAGTTGCCATCAACAGAGACAGAGAAGGCTGTGGGGGAGGGGGCAGTTGGGAAGAGTAAAGCTTCAGTCGGAACATGCTGAATTTGACATATTTATTAGACATCTAAGAGATGTGGATATAAAATAGGCTGTTCTTCCAAGTGAGCACTATGCTGGTTGATTTATTTAATGTTTGCCCCTAATACTATGCAGTTATATACGAGTCAGCTTCTTTGACACGTAGCATAACAGGGGCCGCATGCAGGCACTGTGGAAAGACCCTGGCCTCTGGGGGCAAGCAGGTTTGACTCCTGCCTCCGATTCTTATCAGTTCTGTTTTTTATTTTTTGTTTTTTTGCCTATCTAATTGAACTAAACATACCTTTAGTTCCTCTTTCAAGGATGGATACTAACACCTTTCATACAGGCTTGTTGCTATTTTCAAACACAGATAACATAAGCAAAGTGCTTACGTACAGTAGGCTGACAGAGAAGTAATTGCTAACACCGTCTTCAGAGTAGATACCCAGGTGTGTCCTCTTTCTGGTTCTCCGTCTGTGAATAACTACCAGCATTTGAAAATAATAGGAGGGATGACTGACAAGTAGCTTTTGTGAGAAACCCTGAATTAAAGTTCTTGAAATTGGGTCATTTGAGAGGAATCTACCAGCAATGTCAGTGCAAATTGAGGGAATCTGACCCCCCGTTAGTGCAGAGTCTTAATCGGATTCTGCAGATCCTTAGTGTAGAAGCTTCATGGAAGTGGAAGTAGAGGGGTTTTATACTGTCCAAATTTTAGTCCTAGACCAACACTAAATAAAATTAACAATAACAATATCTACCAGATATTATTCAAAGAGGTTTCTGTTTAAATTTTTCAACAACTCTACAAACTCAATGCAAGTGAGTATCCAGATTTTCTCAATATGAGATTCTCTCTCACATGCAAATGAAGATGTAGACAGATTCTCTCAGACCCAATGACTCTGTTTTCTCTCACCTCCTTCCCACCCACTTGGACAAATACTAGAGAAAGGGCTGTGAACTGTGTCCTCTCTCTAGACCAGAGCTAGCAGTTTTTTGTTTACCTGAGAGCCAAGAGCCACTAGGTCCTTGGCCTGCCCAAGGACTGCCTTTCTTGATGAGGTCAGAGGGAGAGCACAATGATGAGGAAATTACCTCCAGCTTGACCTTTAAGGCCCCGCTGACGTCAAGCTAGCTATTTGGTGTGGACTTTTCCTTTGACGTTTCTGACTGCCCCTTTGGCAAACTGAAAAAAAATAACTGAAGGTCAAGTGGAAGGAAGTCTGAGGAAAAGAAATCAGCCAATGTGAGTCGGATGATGTGACAATAATTCTGTAAACTAAGAACGGCTACTGTAGGGATGTTGGTTGCCCTGGAGGAAAAGCATTATCTTCCTCTCTGTAGTTACTGAACAGGGGCCAGGGAGGAGGGAAGTCCACTCTCATCCTTCTTGCTTCTGCAAACCTCTCGTTTGCAGGGGCTTTTCGGTAACACAGTTTACCTGGACTGTAATCGGCGCACTCACCGCACCCACAGACATAAATCCCCAGTTTAAAAAGTACGATTTCTTTTAGACTTGTCTAGAACTTGTAAACTTTAAGTACATGGTGCATTCTGTGAAGTCAGGAGGGCACCTAGTACTGCTGAAATCTAATCTTTAACTTAATTGACCAGCAACACAAAGGGCAGGATTAAAATAAATTATTAATAATAATAGCTATGACTTATTTAGAGATAGGCAGTGGGCTAAGTGATTTACATTTCATCTTAGTTAAAGCTCCAATAAGTCCATAAAGTTGAAACAATTATCCTCCCAACATGGATGAGAAAACTGAAGCTCAGGGAAATTAATTTCCCAAAGCCAAACAACTCGTGAGTAACAGAAATGGGATTAAGACAAGTTTACTCAACCCCAAAGTCTCCTATTTTCCTATAATTTCACTGCAACCTCTATAACTGCATAAATCTGCAAATATAAATGCAAAGTGTTACATTCAGGTCTTTAGCATAAATTTTATAATATAAAATTTTAATATTTTTCTATGAATTAGTGATTCTGTGTCTCCATTTTCCACTGTTTCTACTTTTCTCTTTTTCTCTCTGTATTATACCTTTTAGGATCTGTGTGCAGACTCACACATCTGTTCGTGATTATGTGTCTGTGCTAGCATGAATAATCTACGCATTTTTTTCCTCCCTTTTCGGTCTCTTTTACTCACATTGTCTACTGAATTCTTTTTCCATTTTTTTCTTCGCTTTTTCCCACCTGACTGGGCTCTCTGTTACGGACACAGTAGGAAGCCAAAGTGTATTCTTATTTATTGTGCCATCCAAAGGAGTTTTTGCTTCTCTGTTCTCTGTTGTTAAATGGCTTTAGAACGACACTAAACTGGCTTATTGTTATATTTTATGGGTTTACAGGCCTCACACCTGCTTTTATGGTATGTTATTGTATCCCTAAGTGTCCTCCTTTTGACTGCAGCCTGCGCTGGGCAGGGAAGGGTCTTTCTGTGTTCCACAGGCCTAACTAACAACACAAAGCTCCTGCTAAAAGAATATAAGCTGAATGAACTAATCAAGAAATTCCTAACAAAGCCAGGGCCTTGACAGTGTTTTCCCAGCAACCGACAGGCAGGAAGAGCTGTCGGTGAGAATCACAGACCATCTTCCTTATACAAACTTGATTGGCCTCCAGCCTTCGATACAAATGGAGGGTAGGCCCGACCAGATACAACTGGGGGCGTGGGGCACACGGAGCTGAAACCACTTCTACCTCAACGAGTTTGGATCCAGGAGCCTTCTCAACCAATCCTTCGAGGAAGGAGACAGGGGGAGATGGGTGGAGGAAACAATCGATTCTCCAGTCTCGACTCTAGCCTCCCCCACCCCGGGCCCCCTTCATCTCGGAGATCGCCTTGTAGAGCATCCCGGAGCGGAGCTGGCCAACCGAAGAATGCGCAGCACCCGCCACCCTGCTTCGCGGCCGCGCGGACGCAGGAGCAGCTGCCCCACCGCATCCCCCTCCTCTCTCCCTGCTGGTTCTGCTGCGGGCGGCCCTCCGCGTCCCAGGCTGCACCCAGCCCCCTGGGCAGACGATTCCCGCCTTCTGTCCCAGGTTCCCGCACCTGCCTCTATCTGGTTTCTCCCCCACTTTACCCACTCGGACGCCCTCGCCTACAGTGACCCCCTTCCACCCGGTCAAGTGATCGTGGCAGCCCACCTTTCTCTCTCCTGGTGACAGAACTTCAGTTTCTAATCTCTACCACATTTACCCAAGAACGTGACAAGGCGACCAAAACAGTAGAGACTCATTATAACACTGATTATCAATCAGCATTCTGGGATCGTCATTGCCAAGGTTGGAGGGGAGGCGCGCATTCCTCGCGGGTTTGGAAAGGCCGCTGCTCCGAGCGCCCGCCCCTGCTCCACCCTCCCGGCCCGGGGCGACACCGCCTGCGGACCTGCGCTCTCTGGGGTCCCTCCCGCGGCCCCAGCCCGGCGACTACCTCGCGACTCCCAGCCCGCGGCGCCATGGCGGCCGACCACCGCCTCCTGCTGGAGAACGCGCGGCAAGTGGTGCTGGTGTGCGCCCGCGGGGAGCGCTTCCTCGTGCGGGACGCCCTGCGCAGCCTGGCGGTGCTGGAGGACGCCAGCCTGGTGGTGGGCACGTAAGTGGCGGCAGGTTGGAGGGACCGGTCAGACAAGTCCCGGCTTGGCGCTTTTTCTCTAACCTGTGCGCAATGGGGGGAAACCGGGTAAAAGCTTCCCCGACCTCAGGGAGACGTTGGCAGGGCTGCCTTTAGAAACCTATTGCCAACATGTTTGACTGCTTCAGGTTGTCATTCCGTGGAAAAAACGGACTCAAGCTGCACATGGCACCGGGATGCATCAGGATCCCGCCTCTGCCCACAAAATTTCATTGTCCAACAATCAGAAGGGGTTGGGGTGCCTTCCTGAAGTGCGGCCAAGAGACCACCTGCGTCAGATGGCCTAAGACTTTTTTTTACAGCAGATTTCAGACCCCCCACCCCCACCCCAACCCCAGATCTTTTGAATCAGCATCTCTGTGGGTGGAGTTCTGAGACCTGAATTTTTACAAATACCTCTCCCACCCCCTTCTCTGTGCACTAAAGCTTGAGAACGCAGCAATCAGGGCTGTCCACCTGCGGCCCAGGATGGCTGTGAACACGGCAAAACAAAATCACAAATTTACTTAAAAACTTTTTTTGTTCATCAGTTTTCATTAGTGTTTGTGCATTTAATGTGTGGCCCCAAACTCTTCCAGGGTGGCCCAGAGATGCCAAAAGGTTGGACACCCTGGATGGTGACGGTTTGTGGTTATAGGATATTAAGGTTCAGCCACCAGAAGATGAAGGCGTGTTCAATTGTTCTCGTTAAACCTTCCGTGCTTCCCGCTAGAAGCAAATAAAAGGACAGCCAGTTTGGGAGGGCGCGCCCCGGGTGGGGATGGGGTCGGATGCCAGTTTGGAGAGCAACGTGGCCGGACGGTTGTGCAAGAGCAATCAGCCTCACCCAAAGCTGGGGCTGCTTGGGGTTGGCTGAGAGTCCAGCTTTTAGGGACTGTGTGTGTTTTTAATTAACAAAAGGATAGAAACATTTCCAGTGTTGCTGTCAAAAAGTTGTTAAAATCAGTTAACGGAATTGCACAAAAGTCAGAATTCTTGAGGATTCAGGCCCCCACTGTCTTACTCTGTAGTGCGCACCCCTTCTTCCCCAGTCACTCCATCACCCCACATCCCACATCTCTCCCAGCGTCTATGTCCCAGCCAGTAGGAAAGTGGAAGAGAAAACAATCCCGCTGGCTTAAACTTAGTCACATGGCCACAGCAGGCGGATGGGAGACTGGGAAACTATCTCTGTTCTGGGAGGCCATGTATGTGTCCTGGTGAAGTTTAGGAATCTAGCACTGGGAAAAGGAAACGCTGACGTCGGAGAACAGTCAGCATGCTCTGTCACATGTGGTTGGACTTTGTGCCTGACAGGTGGCCAGAGTTGCTTTTCCAAAGACACAGCTCCGAACACGAAATACAATAAACGCTGGGACATTGATAACATAGTTTAAATCATTGGTCAGATTCCTCACAATATTTCTCCAAACTTCGCTAATTATTTCTTGATTTTTCTTCAGGGATGGGTTAATAAAAGCCATCGGTCCTGCTGATGTTATCCAAAAACAGTTTTCTGAAGAAACGTTTGAAGAAAGAATTGACTGTTCTGGGAAATGCATCTTGCCGGGTATTAACTTCTTTTCAGTAAAACCCTGAATGCAGCTTTAAGAATGTAAAGAGGAAGAACAGTAGCTTGTTTAGATTAGAACACTGGAGTTTGGGGGTGAAATATCTCACCTGAGACTGCTGAACAGGTAAACGGCAAGCTGAGACTCAAACCCGCCCATCAATTCTACTTCTTCCCACTCACATAATGAAGAGAGACCAGCTGTGTTGTATTTAGGTTCAAAACTGTCAGAAGAATTTTATTCATGACTTGTGTAGGGAAGGCAAACAGGGAAAACTGCTATCTCTACCAGAATATACTTTAAATTAGTAGAGACTGTGAAACAAAGGACCCATCTTTAGATGGGAAAAAAAGTCCTTAGAGATTTCACTGAAGTTCTTTGTATCTTTAGTGATTGACAACAGAATCGGTTTGCTGGCCATCATCTCCTACAGAGTGTACGTTTTATGGCTTCACGTAATGCTCCGAAACAGGTGTCACAAATTTTGAGTTCTATGCAAACACAGAAGCTAAGATTTGTGACCTTAAAGTGTGTGCTGTGTATATCTGGGAGAGCTTCTACCTTCTGGCTCTTGGGAGATAGAAGACAAAATTAGGGTGGCACCTGTGAGAAACCAGAATATACTAGAAAGCAATTTGAACAGGGACTTTTGATTTTACTCCAAATCAGAACCCACTAATCAGCTATTTCATCTCTTAGGTATTTTGAATGTCTTGGAAAGACACACTTTTCTGAGCTGTACCAGGGTAAACAGTAGTTCCAAGTGATTGCTTTATATTTTCTCTTTCTATATAAATATATAAAATATATTTCTTTCTTGAAGAAAGATTCATCTTCCTGATTTCATATTTTTCCAAGGTTGAGGGGAAGGATTGAATGAGTCTGTTTTCACACCCAGATTATTCCTTGGTGATATAGTCCTTGGTTTTGCTTGATTAGTAGATTTGACATCTTGTTTTTGGTGAGTGTGGACTTAAGAGGGCAAAAAGAGCTGTATTTTTTAAGGGATATTTTCATCATTTCGAGTCACTCTCCTCTATTAGAGCCTTCTAGAACAACTGCACAGAGAGACCTCTTGTTCCCTCTATGTGGAGGGAAACAGAGATCAATTCCTCCTCCTTCACCGCCCCCCACCCCGAGATGGCTGACCGCCATCTTGCTTCCAAAGAGCGGGATGGTGTAGTCATCTTGCCAGCTAGGGCTCTCTAGTTCTTAACTTTAAAAATGATTTGATTTATTGGTTACAGGTTTGGTGGATGCACACACACATCCAGTATGGGCCGGTGAAAGAGTTCACGAGTTTGCAATGAAGGTAACTGTGACGAATGATGGCAAATCAAAATGAAGCATAAACAAACATAGACAAATCTTTTTCTAAAGAGCCTGTAGGCTGCTGGGCTTTGTAACACATGCCTACGTGTCTTTTTAATGGATATTTTTACCAGCCTGGATTATGGCAGATAAATTACAATAAAACTTAACTAGTTTATAACTGCTTCACATCTTTATACTATGCACAGGGCTAGCCATCATTTTAAATATAAAAGTTTTCAAAAATTTTAGCTGTAGAATCTTCATTTTAACAAAGGTGAGTGGCCCTGCTGACTAATTTCTCCACTCTTTCCCTTCCCCCCATCCCATCCCTTCAAGTCCTAGTAGTCTCTGAAAAGACTCCAGGAAGCAGCTAGAAAATTACCATTCATTAAGGTCAAACCAGGAAAAAATATATTATTAATAACAAAAACAAAATGTCTTCTATTGTATCACCTTTTTCCAGAAAAAAATGAGATTTGTTAAAAAACACAAAAAGAAGTCTGTCGGTAATTAATTGGCCATAGTCAAACCTCAAATCTCTGGTTGAAGCCATTTTACATTGTTCGTTTTTAGTACATTTTATTTTTTTAGAGCAGTTTTAGGTTCACAGCAAAACTGAATGAAAGCTGCAAGGATTTCCCATATGCCGTCCTCCGCCCTAGCCTTTCCACGTTCAGCATCCTCCAGCAGACTGTTACCTTTGTCATACTGGATGAACCTCCGTTGACGCATTATTAACAAATGTATAATGACATGAACCCACCATTGTAGGATCATACAGAGTAGTTTCACTGCCCTAAAAGTCCTCTGTGCTCTGCCTATTCATCCCTCTCTGCCCCCAACCCCTAGCAACCACTGATCTTTTTACTGTCTCCACAGTTTTGCTTTTTCCAGACTGGAATTATCTGGTGCGTAGCCTTTCCAGACTGGCTCCTTTCATTTAGTAATATGCACCTGGTTTTCTCCACACCTTTTCTTCACATTGTTCCTAAAAATGTATGTGTCCTAACAGCTAAATTGCATTATTTCAGAAAAATAAAAAATTTATTCAGATATTGTGCACCTTCCTCAACAACTAGAGCTCCTTTTAAGGCTTCTTTATTAAATCACAGAATTTCAGAGTTAAGAAGCAAACTTAGAGATCTGCAGTCCAGTTCTCTCACTGTGTAGATGCAGAGAGGGAGGGGTGTGCACCGGGTTCACAGGCTCACCGTGGCAGAACCCAGATAAAAACCCTTGGGGGGAAACTGCCCCCACCCCCCACAGGCATCCTGTGTTTGCACCACACTCCTTGCTGCCCAGAGTAACAGAGCCTACTGGGATCCCACAAAGAGCCTCTTCATTTGCTTAAGCCAGATGTCAGGCCCCAAACTCTTGTGGTCTAATACCAAGGAGAGGGAACACTCCTGGGTGTCGTTGGTAGAGATTTGAATGACTGCTGTGGGGTTCCCTGGAATAGCCTAAACTTTGTTTGTTTGTTTTTGTTTTTTAATAGGTGGAGACTTAACTGGTACACACTGGGGTGGATGGGGTTGTTAAAACACTGAAACCCTTCTGTACGGGGCTGTAAATTGCCGCTGCCCTGAGACCAGAAGCCACCACGTCTCCCATCTCTGCCACCCCAGCACTTTCCCGAGACAATGCCGTTAACCTCCCCCCACCCTTTCTGATTGGCTGGTGCCATAGCATATCGATTGTGAATCATGTTGAATATCACCCCTGCAGGCAGATAGGTTCTGTAGACCTGCCTGCAACCTCCCTGCATTTGTTCGGCCTAACGGTGAGCCGTGTGTTCAGTTGGCAGGAGCCACATACATGGATATCCACCGGGCTGGAGGAGGGATCAACTTCACGGTGGAGCGCACGCGCCAAGCCTCCGAGGAGGAGCTGTTCAGCTCCTTCCTGCAGCGGCTGCAGTGCATGATGCGGGCGGGGACCACGCTGGTGGAGTGCAAGAGCGGATACGGCCTCAACCTGGAGACCGAGCTCAAGATGCTCCGCGTGATTGAGCGCGCCCGGCGGCAGATGGACCTCGGCATCTCGGCCACTTACTGCGGGGCTCACTCAGTGCCAAAGTAACCTCAGCCGATGGGCACCGGGTTAAACTCCTGCATGGAGGGGGCCGCTTTCTCCCACGGTGGCTCAGCACTTTAACTCTTGTAGAGACAGCAGTAGAAGCCTTTGGAAAGGTGTTCGGATTCTAATGGGCTGTCGTCTCACGCGTGGCTTTAGGAAGGTGACCTCCACTAGACCTATCACTTTGCTAGTCCCTTAGTGATGAAGGAAGAGAAGATGCTCAAAACTCTTTTGGTTAACAAAGAGAAATGTCCCTTGTAGATCCTTTAAAATGACAGTTATCAATCTAAACAGTTTCCCATGACAGCATAAAAGCACTTTAGAGATTAAGGAGCAACACCCTGCAGGAGAAACGTCCAATCTTGAAGCGACTCAGAACAGTTTTTGTTTTTGTTCATGATTGCTTGTTTAACGGCAAACACTTTTATGTTATTGTTCTAAAGGGTTTTCGGCTCTCCGCTTTATCTACACAGCTTTGCTGCCGAGAATGGCTGTGTCCTGCATCTGCCTCTCAGCTGTCCGGGAATTTCTGGACAGAAGGCCCGCAGTTCTGGAACTAAGAGATCCAAAAGAAAACCAGGACTTCAGAATTCACAGGGATTCCCCACAGTCTTCATGTAGTTTTAAGTTTTCACAGCTTAGCTATAGAAATGCTACAGGCTTACACAAGTTATTTGAAAAAGAATCTCTCTACATTTCATAAATGCATTTCATTTTGTGAACTTTAAAAAGAAAATTTTAATGGTAATTTTGTGTTTACCGTCTTCAGAAGAACTAAAAATTTAACATTAACTTTTATTATTAAAAATCCACAAAATGAATTAAGTAGAAAAGAAACATAAATACTTAATATTTCTAATGTGTTTATTGAATATTTTTAGCATTTATACTTCTGAAATTACTAAAGTTTGAAACTGCCCCCAGATGTTTGGGAGAGCCTGTCTATAGAAAACAGATTTTTTTTTCTCCAAATGACATATAAGGGGTGTGACTGTCTGGTTCCTTCAGTAGGAAGAACAGTGACATGGTAGAAAAGTCTCAGGCTTTGGAGTGATAAAGAAGCTTAGCTACTTCTAGCTGGATGATTTTGAGGATACCTCAACTTTTTTGAACATGAATTATTAATCTGTAAAAGAGCTACCTCACACCCTATTCTATACAATTGTCTTAAGAATTATATGTAAGTGCCTGTCCCCTCGTGGCCCATGTCTGCCTACCCACTCAAATGGTTTTCACTGAACAAGAGGCTTCTATGTGCCAAACACAGGGCTAAAGTTTTACAGAAAGTTTCGCCATCTGCCAATGAGCCTCCGCGCTCTACCTCTTGATCCCCAATGATAAAGCCCCAGGCTCAGAGCATGGCAAATGACACCTAAATAAAGTGTCTGAAAAGTTACGTAGCCAGCAAGTAGTCGAGCTCTGTGCATACTTGACTTCAAAAGCCCAGCCCTTCCTGATATATAACTACCCCAGAATCTCAGCTGATAGCTGGAGGCTAGGAAAGAGGCCTGCAGTTGGGTACTCAGGGAAGCATCCATGATGCCTTCCAGGTGCCCTTGACGAGTAGATCCATTTTTTCCGCCAGGTGGCCTTGCTGGAATTTCAAAGGCAGCACTGGTATGCCTGAATGGAGAGGATTTGAGTGTCTGTGTACAGGGTCAGCGCATGCAGAAGTCTTGTCGATACCTCCGCTATGTGGGCAGGTCACATGATTGAGGCCTCAGTGGCAGCTGTGATTCTTTCTGATCCACTCTGAGGCTGGAGGTCATCTACCCACAGTTTCCCAGGTTCTCCAAGGACCAAAAAAACCTATCCATTTTCTTTTTAAATTTTGCTCATAGAAATCTTCTTTTCTTCCCTCAGGGGAAAAACTGCTACTGAAGCTGCTGATGACATCATCAATAACCACCTCCCGAAGCTGAAGGAACTTAGCAGAAATGGGCAAATTCACGTTGACAATATAGATGTGTTCTGTGAGAAGGGTGTCTTTGACCTTGATTCTACCAGAAGGATTCTTCAAAGTGGAAAAGATATAGGGTTACAGATTAACTTCCACGGGGATGAGCTCCACCCGATGAAGGCTGCAGAGGTACAGTTGCCCTTTCGCTTCTCCTTTGTCAACACCCATGTATGGAAAACATACCTAGTTTGTTCAAAGATGGGAGTGCACAGAATGCACTGGTTGAGCCTTGGAAACCCTGACTTCTATTAGAAATTTACTTTTTTTTTTTTTGCTGGTCATTTACTTTTCTTAACACTTGCTGGAAGTATTAGTAGAAAAAGAAGTACTTTTGGGATATTTTTTACTAAGTTCACAGCCTATTTTTGGTTGGTACTGAAAGTCATACCAGCAGAGTCTATTAATTTCACATGCAGCCCTTAGGGGCTTTCTGTGGCACCATCCAGATGAATTTTAGTGAAGCCCACCCTTAATAGCCAGGACATGATTTTCAAATCTGTATGTCTTGCCCAGATTCGTGTATTCATGTTGTCAGCAAATACTTGAGTGTGTAGTGTGTGCCAGGCACTGTTGTGGGCACTGAGAATTCATCAGTAAATAAAGACAGCTCTTGTGTGGGGGTGAGGAGCTAAAGGAACAACTGCCCTTGGGGTATTAATACAGATGTAGATACCCCACACGTGCCTTACCCTCAACATGTCCTACTTGATCTCTTAACTATCACTTCCAAATCATGCCCTGTGTTTCCTGCCCCAATGAATGAAAACATTACCTATTGCCTAAGTCAAAACCCTGATGTCATTGGACTCCTCCCTCACCTTCATCAAACCACATTTCGACCAGCCAGCAAGTCCTGCCAGTTCCTCCTAAATATCTCCAGATCCACCTCTCTTCAGCCCACTGCCTAGGTCCACCCCCCATCAGCTCCCTCCTGGATTCCTGTAACTACTGCTCTTGCCTCCAAGCTTGCCTTCACTTTGATCTGTTTCTTTAATCCATCCCCTCAGTTCGTCTATCCCTCCTCTCCATTGCTTAAAACCACCTAAAGGCTTACCATTGCTCACAGGGCGAATTCCAAACTGCCTACTTGCCAGGATCCAGCCCTTGTTTACTGCTCTATCTTCCTCTGTCTCTCCTCCCCCTCTTTTTTTACTTCCTTCACCCTGTCCGCCACAAACCAGCCACAACAAACTCCTTTCAGTACACTGGATACCCCATGCCTATGCATATATTGTTTCTCTGGTCTGAACTCCACCCTTGTCTTGCTAACCCTAACTCCCTACCACACTTCCTCTCAGCCATGGCTTCTCTGGGGTCCTTCCCAAACCTCTCCAACAGTGGGCTGTAGCTCCTCTCCATACTTATCCCACAGTGTTAAAATCTCCTCTGCCACAGCCCTGTCTTACGCAGCCCTGTGCCTGGAGGTTAGTGCAGTGCCTGGCATGCCGACGGCCTTTACTAAGTAAATAGCTGTTGAACATTTGTTAAATTAATGTGAGCTTGGCTTTCAGTTGTAGAGAGGGACTGGCAAATGAAATCAATAGAGGTCAATACCCAGGATGAACAAATCAAGTTTGGAAAGGTGAGGGTGATTCCAAAGTCAGAAAGGAACTCCTCTGGGGGAACATAGTGTGTCCTGTGGTCCAAAATGCTGTCAGACCTGAGCCAGCTGCTACTGGGGGCCAGCTCTTCCTGCCCTGGTGTGGGGGGACCGCAGCCTGGGCTGCAGTGTAATGTCCACTCTCCTTTCCTTGGAATGTGTTAAACAGACCACCTTTCATCCTGGGGCGTAGCGTGTGTGCGTTCGTGTGTGTAAAATTGGCAGGAGAAGAAAGCCACTGTAATGTATGGTTCCATTTTTAGCACAGCATCGCCCCTTCTTGGTTTCCTCCTAACAATCTAGCCGAAACTTTTCATCTGGAGAGAAATCAAGCTCAACTAGTATTCTCAAATTATACGTTTGATCCCACATTTTAAAAGTTTGTTTTCTTAACGGATCTGTTTCACTGAGAGCAATGGCATTCCAAGGTACATTTTTATTGTGATTTTTTGATGCTGTAATAGATTTTATTACCAATATTACTCAATATTTTATTCTGATTCATAAGATTCATAATTTTTTAAAGATTTTATTTATTTATTTTCAGAGAGAGGGGAAGGGAGGGAGTATGAAAGGGAGAGACACATCAATGTGTGGTTGCCTCTTGTGCACTGCCCAACTGGGGACCTGGCCCACAACCCAGGCATGTACCCTGACTGGGAATCGAACTGGTGACCTTTGGGTTTTCAGACCAGCACTCAATCCACTGAACCACACAGTCCAGGGCAGGTTCATATTTTTTTTAGCAAATGTATGAATTCTGTCAGTAAGCATTTGTGTCTAAGAATAGTTTTTGAAGTAGCACTCTAGATAATCTTCAAATGAATGTCAATCAGAAACCCTTTATCTATTTTGGAGCTTGTGCTTATCAGAGGTAGTTGGCAAAAAGTTTTAATAATGGAGTATTGTTTATTTTTGCAGGAAAAACAGTTTTATGCTACTTTATCAATTTGTTGTTGCTGTTGGTTAAATCTTTTTCTCTCTGCTCATTCTGCTTAGCTCGGAGCTGAACTGGGAGCCCGGGCAATCAGTCACCTGGAAGAAGTGAGTGATGAAGGCATTGCTGCCATGGCAACGGCTGGATGCTCCGCTGTCCTTCTGCCCACCACAGCCTACATGCTAAGGTGAGGTCCTCCTCACCTCCCCACAAGAGCTGCAAGCACAAGTCATGAAGACATAGCCTTCCAAGATGCCCAACTGTTATTTCATTGTCTTGACAAATCCCTTAAAGATGCAGATCAAGAAAACATAGCTTACGGAAGATATCAATTCTGGAATGATGCTCAGAAATGAATTATCCCGAGGACCAAGCTTAGAACTAAACTGACTTTGAGTGGTAGAATTACTGGGGATGGTGGCTCTTTTTCCATTTTCCTACCTTTTGGGTTTTCTAATTTAAAGAAAAATCAGTATGTATTACCTTTATAATTAGAAAAAATGCAGTAGGTTTTATACCTTAAAAACCATGCATAAGATATCAGGGATATTTAGCAGTACTCAGAATCCGCGTGAGCTATGTTCTGAGGAGTGTGGGTGTCATAATTACGTACCAGAATCCTCATAGATCCTGCGGGTGAGAGGGATGCGTATTCTGTAAAATCTCCCGAGGAATTTTGCTGTATACTCTCGATGGGTTTTACACATTTAGTCCATGTCATATAATCGCCATTGCTCTAATTCCACCAAATCCGAGACCTGAGATCTGACTCTTTCCATCGTTCCATTCACATGGCAGCCACCGAGTCTGTGGGCTGGGAGGCCAGCGTTCAGACAGTTCATGCTCTTAGGGCCGGTGCTTTCTGTGCGGTTGGGACACATAGTCTTTACGGGGGTGATTCTGCAGGTGTGGCCTTAGGACAGGGGTGTCAATCTCAGGTGATTTTGCCCCTCAAGGGACATCAGTCAATGTCTGGAGACATTTTTTTTTAAGATTTTATTACTTTATTGTTGTTCAATTACAGTTGTCTGCATTTTCCCCCCTGCCGCTCCTCCCCCACCCCAGCCAATCCCACCTCCCTCCCTTGCTCCCACCCTCCCCCTTGGTTATGTCCATGTGTCCTTTATAGTGGTTCCTGGAAACCCTTCCCCCACAATCCCCTCCCCCCTCCCCTCTGGCTACTGTTAGATTGTTCTTAATTTCAGTGTCCCTGGAGACATTTTTGTTTGTCACAACTAAGTGGTTCTACTGACAACAAGTGGATAGAAGCCAGGGGTGCTGCTAAACATCCTACAGGGCGCAGACCAACCCCCCCCCCCCAGAACAAAGAATTATCCAGCCCAGGAAGTGAATTGTGCCAAGGCTGAAAAGCTCTGTCTTAGGGATTGAAAAACAAGGCTTTGAGTAACCGTTACAAGGGAAAAGAAAGAACTATTTCAGTGTTCTCCTGAAACTTATTACTTTATACACATACATTAATGTAGACTACAGCCAGGAGATATCAATCAATAGCTCATCACTTCACTTTGAGTTTCCGTTTGACAAAGGGGTTGGATATCCTAAGTCTTCTTCCATGCTGACCATCTGTTCTGCAAAAGCTCTGATTCTGGATACTGACAACTTTTTTTCCCCCTTAGACTGAAGCAACCTCGAGCCAGGAAGATGTTAGATGAAGGAGTGATAGTTGCTTTGGGCAGTGACTTCAACCCTAATGCCTATTGCTTTTCAATGGTAATTATTCTTAATATGCCTTTCTGAGCAGAGTATTGAACTCCCACCAAGCATACAAATAATTTAAAAATATTTCTGTTACAATGTATCAAACATCAAAAAATATTTCCCCGTGAAACAAGAAACAAAGATATAGACAGTAGTGTATGTGAATTTTTCTGCACACATGAATGCCTCCAGGCACAGAGAAAGGAGAAAAGGTCCTATTCGAATTATTTTCTGATTTAGTCTTGGGCATTGTGGTCTTACAAAAACCCATTTCCCCTCTGGGAGAGTAGAGTACGCTCAAGGAAGTTTTAGTAAGTAAGCATGGAGGGGAGTTTCATTTTATACAGCAAGTGGTCTTGAAAAGTTGTAAATAAATATTAATGCACATGGGGGCGATCTCTATAATAAAGGAGTCTTTTCTAAGGCATAAGAACCTTTATGTGTCAGTTAAGGTTTCCCATACCAACCCGGACCTTTCCACCTACACATTTAATTACCATTTTTGGCCGTGCCGTGTTGGGAAATGTCCCACGCAGCAGCTGCATTTTGTTACTTCCCTCCAACACTCTCCTCTCCCCACCTCAGCCGACGGTCATGCATCTGGCCTGTGTAAACATGAGGATGTCCATGCCGGAGGCCTTGGCTGCTGCCACCATCAACGCCGCGTACGCGCTGGGGAAATCTCACACACATGGATCTTTGGAAGTTGGCAAACAGGGAGATCTCATTATCATCAATTCATCCAGGTGAGTGTTCTCCCAGCTAAGCTATTTTATGCCCATTGTAGTGTATAGGCCTGTTCAAATCCACTTTCCACTAAGTACTGGCGTCAGGCTCTGTACCTGGTCCCTTCCTTCTTCATCCTTTCATAACAAAGTGTCCCTACAGGTCCTAAACTACAGGGTACACCAAGTTTCCGGTCTCTTTGTCCATCTTCCATCTTCCATAGATCTCCGGGCTCCTGCCCCGTCTACCTGGACTCTGGACTCACTGTGCCCTCTGGCACGTGTTTTTGTTTTTCTGCTTGGCTTCTGACCTTCTGGCTATGCTGGGCCACCCATGTCTCAACTTCAGCTTGTCACCCTGGTTCTGATTCATCACTGCTCTAACTTCTTATTCCTATTGGACCCCCAACTCCTTGCTTCAGTATTCCTGCCCTGGTTTCTTATTACCACAGCCTGCTGTTATCTGGGCCTCCCATGTGACAGTCTGAGTGGTATTGTTCTAAATCTTCCGTACTTGACTCTAGTGAGCCTATCACAGCTCTTGGGCCTCATGTTCAATAGCAGTGAGTGGCTCTGTAATTCTACTCTCCATGGCCATAAACCACTCTCTATATTGAAAATAATATTGATGTTACCATTTGTGTGTTACTTAGTTGAATCAAATATTTTAAGATAAAATGCTTAAATAATATTATTAAACATTATTTGAGTTATCACAGGCTACTGAGTAATATGCTAATTTTTTTAAAAAGCTCAAATATCAATGGCTAGGTATAAAGAAATGTTTAGAAAATGTATTTTTAAAGTAGCAGTTAATGACAGTGATAATCTTGACTTGTACTGAAGCAATGTTTGATTTCTTTCTAGGTGGGAGCATTTGATTTACCAGTTTGGAGGCCATAATGAATTAATTGAGTACGTTATAGCTAAAGGAAAAGTCCTCTATAAAAAGTGACAGATCTTAAAGGAAAGAGAAGACTCTTCAATTGCATAAAATACATCAATACAGTGATATTAAAATACAAATTACCTTAGTAGTTTACCGAAATGATGTCGCTTAAAACTCAGTGTATTTCAGTGCTTTGTCAATCCACTGATGAAACCTAAGGGGTTCATTTATTACCATTTAATATGCACCTGGGCATAGAAACAGGTAAACCAGTTATGATGATCATCTCAAAACACTGAATTATTTCACAAAGATTCGTCATAAATGTTGTGAGGATGAACATGATTAATTATTAGAAGAACACATTTGTGGAAAAAAGTGGATTGACAATTAGGTAGACATGGCTTGAAATTCCCGTTTTGTTTCTGCTTTTCAAATTTCAGTTCAACAATATTCAGTGAAAATTGGGGGTGGAGGGAAATCCAAGTGACCTGCCCTAGATCGAGCTAAAAGGTAGACCTCTCGAACAAGCACATAGCTTTTCCTTCCCCCACCCAGGCTGTCCTTCTGGATGCTTTTTGAATACATCAGGGCCCTTCCATTTCTAATTTCTTTTCAAATATTAGCTTGAAATAGACTTCCCAGCACAGTTCAAGAGTTCCCGTAATGAGTGCATCTTGACCAAATCCAATAATGTAACTTTTAAAATTGTTTTTAAGGTTTTGATTCTTCACATTACAAATGTGTGGCAAACATGTTATGACTCTCAATAAGGGTGTGCAGTCACTGCCGTTGTTTCCTTACCGCCCTGGAGGGAGAACAGCAGCCCAGTTGTGAGAGCTTTTCAGCAAATAAACGAATTACGGAATTACTCATAAAGAATGGATGATTATTTATATATATTTACATAGTTGTTTCAAAAGCCATGTGAGTTTACTTGAAATCTTTTTAAATGTTTTAATCATGTCTGATCACAACTGTATTATCAAACTTTGTCCTATTTGTGAAGAAACGACTTGAGGGGTAAATGATAACTATCCAAATTCTCACCCGTTTCAGGTTAACAGAAGCTGAACCAATGAGGCTTTACTGTATTCAGTATAAGTCAAATCGAGATATGCCTCGTTAGAATGTTGGAGGTAACGTGGCACGTTGCTGTCACCAGTCATTGAGCATGGGGGCTCTGGCTGTCTCCCTCATATGCTCCCTCATAGACGGAGGAGTCTTGGGGGGTGTGGGATCACCTAGTCAATGGCAGGAATTCGGGATGTATGAGGTAGGTATAAAGGCCAACACTATGGATGAGGGCTGTCCTGGAACCCAAGCCGCGCAGAAGTTTATCCTTATACTTATAGAATAAGAAGGCGAAGCGCATCCTATTTCCCTCCAGGAGACATGCACTCAAAACAAATAGTATTCATGTCTTTTCTGAAGGAAAGCAGAAGACGATACCCACCAGGAACTACCTTAGTCCTCCCAGGCCAGCATCTAATAGTAACTTGCAACTCAAGGGAGCTTGCTAGAAACTCCAAACATCGGCCTGCCCCCAAACCTGCTAAAGCCCCCAGCTGATCCACGTGCCCATTAAAGTCTGAGAAGTGCTGCAGTCTAAGACCCCAGGCAAACCAGCTTCCACGCTGTTCCTCAAAAACACCCACCCGCATGTGCTGTTCAGGCCTCACAAAACTGTTCCCTCTGTCTAGAATGCTGTTCCTCTCTTTTCCAGGTGGGAGTCAGAGCTAGTCACTCCCCACCCCACGTGCTCCCTTACCTCAGATACAGTTTTTATACCATTGTGATTTGCATTGTGAGTTAGTAGAGGGCGGGGACCTCATCATGTCCCCAGGATCTAGTATGGGGGACTGGTTCACAGCAGATGATCAATAAATGAATTCATGAAGGGCTGCACGGATACACAGATTGTCATAGTAACAATTACTTATCAAAATACACAATGCAGGCCGACCTAGGGACGCAATTATTGCATGGATTGGAAAGAGGATACGGGTTCCTGAATATAATGTCAAAGGATGATGCTCATGGGGGAGTCACGTGTTAAAGTAAAACCAAAGAAACAGTTTTAAGGTTGGGTGGGGGTAGGGTTGCCATCCTCAGCTTTGGAGGTTGGGAGGATAGTGATAAGAGGGAAAGGCTCCAAGGTAGAATATCATGAAATGTTCAGAAGATAGATGAGTCTTCCTAGAGTAGAACATTCAGTGGGAGCTAACACTACAAGGTGAGGTCATTTTTCACAGGGCTTTTAATGTCAGTCTCACTGGTTAGAACTTCATTTTAAAGTCAGGGAAAGTGCCCTGACTGGTGTGGCTCAATTGGTTGTGTGTCATCCCGCAAAGCGAAAGGTCACAGGTTCGATTCCTGGTCTGGGCAAATGCCCAGGTTGCAGCCTTGTCCCTGGTTGGGACCTGGTCCCTAGTTGGGGCACGTACGAGAGGCAACCGATCCACGTTTCTCTTGCACGCTGATGTTCCTCTCCCTCTTTCTTCCCTCTTTCCCCTCTCTCTAAAAATAAATAAATAAAATCTTTTAAAAAATAAAGACAGGGAAAGCCACTGGATGTTTCTGAGTGGGTTAGAACCAGGACGAGAGTGTTGTAAAAAGGCTAATCTGGTTTCGGTGTACCCAGCAGGCACTCAAATATTTGTTGTGGGAGTGGACTCTGGCATGGTACCTTGAACAAGTCCTTTGGTGGAGACAGGAGGAGACCTCAGGGGCCAGATGTCCAGCTGGAAAGTGAGATTTGAACTCTCTAATCTGTGCTCCCCATTGACCTAGATTAGCATTTCTTCTCTCGACCTTTTAAAATCATTGGGCCATCCTCCCAGGGGAAAAAATGAATTTCTTTCTAAGGCAAGATTTTGTCAGGTAGGGTTGAGCTTTGGAAGACCACAAACCATTGTGATGTGTAAGTTTCTTTTGCTCCTTCCAGACCAATTTTGCCCCCTCAGTGGCAACATCAGCCCTGCTGAGTTGAGGGTGCACACACCAGACACTGTGGGAGACTGGCAAGGCAACATGGTACTCAAAAGGGAACACAAAGCTGGGGCTTGATGTCTGGGCTTTGATTTCCTCTCTAACTCTGTGTATCTGCAGAGGGTGGATTCCCTCCAGCTCTGAAATTCGGCTTTGAAGCTGGGCCATGCCTTCAGGGAACTTACAATCCAATTAGGGCAGTAAGACGGACATGAAAGAGTAGAACAAAGGCAGACAATATTAAGAGCTGGTTGTCTTAAGAAGAACTCTGGTAAAACACAGTGATATCTAAATTTAAATTAGTTTTGCCAGATTCCCCCCAAGCCCCCAAAGCATGAGCATCTTGGTCTTCATAATAGTAAGCAGAATGATAAAGGCAATGCCAGCCTCTTGGAGAGAGATTTTTCTGATGGGAAGTTATCCCAAAATATGAAGGCACATGTTTTCCAATGGGTTCTACTGAAGCTACTTCAGGCATGGGGCACCTGGTGCCCAGATGGTAGAGCCCACCAATGAGCCAGAGCAATCTGTCCTCACTCATTCGCCTGTGATAGTTCAGAGGTGGCCTGTCCTGCTGGAGCTTCACTTCCCCTACTGTCCCATTTGCATGGATTCTCATGCTCTCGATGACCTGGCCTCTACTTGCTCCCCAAATGTCCCACCTTACTGCTACGTGTTGCTGCTGTTGTTTTGTCCTCCAGCCCACTGCCTAGGATACATACACGCTGTGAGGGCAAGGCCAGGACCACGTTGATCACATTTGTTTAGTGACAGAAACTGACCAAACATAGAATTGATTTCTTGGCATCAATGCCTGCTGACATGAAAGTTTAACTTACATTTCTTCTTTTTTCTCTCTCTTCTCTCTGACTCCCATCACTCAAAGCCCGGCTTAGTCACCTCTTCCAAGAAGCCTCCCTGATGACCCAAAGGCACTGCAGTTACTGTGCCTTCCTCCAGGACACATCCTTGGTTAGTAATTGTTGCTTCATGCCCCCTAGATGGAAAGTCTTTGATTACAGGATCACGGGCTATATCGATGCACCACAACCCTGGTGCAGCATCTCACAAAGAGTAGCTGTGCCAGGTAGAATGCTAACAGCTACAAGTATTCGAACCTGACCTCACCTGGCTTACAGAATTAGGAAGGTTATTGGCTCACCCATCGAAATTTCACAGGAAGACTAGGCTCCAGAGCTGGTTTATCTGGAAGTTCAATAATGCTAATGACACAGATTCCTTCCTTCCCTCTGCTCTGCCATCTGGTGCTGGCATCACCCTAAGGCCCTTTGCCTGCCTTGGGCTGGGCTGGCTATCAGCAGGCATGGTTGCTCCATGTCTCCTCATTCAGGTCAAGCAGGAGGATGCCAAAGATGGCTGCCATGGTTCTCCAGAGAGAAAACCAATTCTCGAAGCCTCCAGTTAAACTCTTCTCCGTCTCGTTGGCCCAAATTGCAACCCCAGCCCTTTCTGAACTAATCGCTAAGCAAAGAGAACAGGAATACCTTGAGACTAACCAGGACTTCGCCCTGAGCTGAAATGAATGTCCACCAACTCTTTTTTTTTAAATCCTCACCCAAAGATATATTTATTGATTTTAGAGAGAGGGGAAGGGAAAGAGAAAGAGAGAGAGAGAGATGTGAGACATTGATTGATTGCTTCCTACAAACACCCAACTGGGGATTGAACCCAGAGCCTAGGCATGTGCCCTGACTGGGAATTGAACCTGCAACCCTGTGGTGAATGGGACAACACTCCAACTAATGGAATGCTCCCAGCCAGGCTCCAGTAACTTTTTCTCTTTTTTCTTTCAGTTTTGTTTTTTGGTATATTGTCAATGTTTAAATTTAGTAAATAACTTCAACAGAAGTCATCGTCAAATGCAAAGTTATCATGCTATTCATGAGATAATGAAGTTTAACAAAAATATAATAATCCAGCAACCAGACTCAGAAATGAGACAAAATGTAAAGTAGTATGAAAAGTATGTTTCTTTCAAAATTTTGGGGGTATGTATG
Organism: Macrotus californicus; assembly: GCA_007922815.1. Lineage (NCBI taxonomy): Eukaryota > Metazoa > Chordata > Mammalia > Chiroptera > Phyllostomidae > Macrotus > Macrotus californicus. Next base: position 39,701 of record VMDR010002877.1, on the reverse strand, counting down.
AGATTTTATGTATGTGGCAGATTGTTAGAGTAATGGCCCCCAAATCACATGCTCATGCCCTTGAGTCCTACTCTCCCGAATTGGCCTTGACTTGCTTTGGCCAACAGAAACAGTAGAAACTTGAAAAGTCCTGGCACTTTGGGGCTTCCCCTCCGGCTGCCCCCAGACAGCAGGTGAAGAAGCCAGGCGAGCCTACTGGGAGGTAGTTATGGTGCCTTCAGCTCTCTTGCTGCTACTCAGAGGGAAAGAGAGAAAGATGGAGTCAATCACGTTTTCTAGAGATACTTTTTTGTGGGTGAGCATTCATGGACTGTATCTCTGAGAAACCTGATTAAGAGCAGTTAGAATAGCCTTCCCCGAAAGAGGTGTTAGACTTTGTTTAAAAAATCTGAGAATGCAGCAACAGCATAAGACAATTGAGTTTATTCCATATTTACCTTGACTTTCTCTTGAAGGCATGTGATGTCATTTACTATGAGAGCTGCCTAAAAAAACTCAAAGACAAAGAGCCCCTGAGGACCAAAGGGGCCTGTGGGACCCAGTACTCCCTAAACTGGAGTGAAAAACAGCCATCAGACAGCTGGGTTTACTGGCTGCAGCTCACAGGTAAGAATGAATTGACTTCATTTGTTCATGTGTGTGTATGTGTGTGTTTGCATTTCAGCAAAGAACAGCATTGTGAACATCCTTTTGGCAAACGGGTTCCTCAGCACATTTTTTGTTCACTGAATTGCTGTGGGCAGTGGTTTTGACTCCTGCCTCCACCTTTCCTGCAGACAGGTTGCATCCTGGGTTGCAATCTAGGGTGAAATCCCTCTTGTGCAATATACTGTTGCACACAGTTTGGCTGTAATCAGGTAGGCATTCTAGCAAGTGTGTCTGTCCTTTCCTGAACCAGCTGTGGTTTTAGACACGTGGATTCCGAGTGCTGCACTGGGAAAGCTTGTACCCATTTGCACAGACGGGTGCCAAGTCACAGATCTGGGAAGCCAAGAGGACATCTGACCCAGCTCTCATCTGGAAAATTACACTGAAGCCTTCCCAGAAAGGCCCTTTAAAAGTTCCTTGTTTGGGAGAAAAACCAGATTGGGTAATACATCCTAGGGCCCCATCTGGTCTTTGTCAATGAGGTCTCATTTGAATGGTTCCCATCCCAGCAAGGGGTTGGACCTGATCATCAGATCCCTTGTCTGTGAAACAAGGAGGCTTAACGCAGTGTCATTACAGGAATGTGAACTGAGAAGGAGACCTGGGGTGGGGTGGTGAAGACACAATGCAATAGACAGAGGACGTATTATACAGAATTGTACACCTGAAACCTATATATCTTTATTAACCAATGTCACCCCAATGAACTCAATAAAAAATAAACACTGTGAATCATGTGCTAACACAGAGTAAGGAAGTGATAATACTAACCTCCAACTCTAGTTTAAGCATCCGAGTCCTTGTTTGGACATGTGTAGTGATAACTGATAAATATGAAACACACAGTTCAATAAGAGCCACTCCAACAGCAATTCATTCCTTAATTTCTTTTCACAAACCTCCTGTTGGCCTATTGACTATTCTTTACTATGCTTCAATTAATAGAAAAAGAGCAACTTGAAGACAAATTATGATTTTCAAAAGGGTTATTTGTGAAGGTATATTGAGGAACATTTGTCCTGGTACAGTCTCATAGTACAATCAGCCAAAGTTAACTAGTGAAGAGCTTGTCAAAGCAAAAAAAAAAAAAAATTACCAAAGTCTAATTTTCTGGGAAAAGAACGCCATCAGTCTGTTTCAGGATTTGTGTTGATCTAGTGTTAAGAGTGAAGACCCATGCAGTGTGGTTGCCCTTCTGACCGTGAAGAGTGAGTGGCCTTCTGATCACATTAAACAAAGAAAACTCCTATGATCTGAAAACACCTGCTGTACCTTGGACCAGATCGATAAGAACACAGCGCGAGATTTAGCGACTGTGATGCTGCCACCTGTCTAACCGACATAGGTGTTAGAAGAATTACATAACGAATTGATCTACCTAAAAAAAGTTCTCAAGTCTTTCCTTTAACATAACACTGCTCACTGTAAAACTAAGTACCATCTGATCTACAATGCCAGGACAAAGCCCTTTAAAGGTCCCCAGACTCTGGGATGGTGCTGGATTTCCTGTGTAGAGATTCCAGTGAAAAGGCCGTTGGAGAAATAGGTCTTGATTCAGGAATATGCTCCATTCTGTATTTTTCGATGTATGGTGATGCTACTTCCCAAACCTGAGAAACGAGGACAAAACTGAAATGTGGATGACATTGCTTCCACAGGCCGTTAAACACCAACTTCACCTGGAGCCAAAACACTGTCTGCCCCCGACTAGACACATAGCATGTTTGCTTGCCTTTACTCTAAGGCATCTAACACACAACCCGTGTCAATTAGTCTTTGGGTGCATTCAAAGCTTTTCAAATACAAAGTCCAAAACTTCTCTAAAGTTACTGTCTAGGTTTTCAGCAGTTTACTCCTCTAAAGCCAAACAAGCCAATGAACAAATAAAACCTGGAGAAGTCGGTGTGGACAGAACTAAGAAAGTTGCTCAAGGATCTGACCATGTGTTTTCTAAAGCAAGCCTTGAATGATAAAAAGTGATGGATTTCCTCATTTGTTCTATTTCCCTGCCACATGGGCTCTGTCCCTCAGACACTTTGTTCCCCAAAGTGGCCCTTGGACCAGCATCACCTGGGACAAGTCAGAATGTCAGCCCCACCCAACCTACGGAACCCAAGCATTCATTTTAACGAAGTCTCCAGGAGACTCACATGCACATCTCAGTGTGGGAAGCGCTGCCTCAGACCCTCCCTTAGTTTCTACCTCCACTCGCCAGTCCATTCTTGGCCAAGCATAACATCTCAAGTTAAGGCCCTGTTCTTGGTTTACAACTACTTTTTACCTGATTGCCACTGACAGCTGAGGAGCCTTCTTTGCTTATTCTTTTGAATCACCTTACATGATGTATTCTTTCAAAAGTTAACCTCTTTGAAAAGACCCCCCACCTTCCTTGCCATTATTTACAATAGCCACAACATGGAAACCAGCTACGTGTCCATTGATGAATGAATGGATAGAGAAAATACAAAAATGTGACATATATACACATATATGAATATTATTCAACTCTTAAAAAAAAAAGAGGAAATCTTGCCATTTGTGAAAACATGGATGGACATTGAGGGCATTATGCTAAGTGAAATAAGTCAAAGAAAAATACTGGCTTATCTCACTTATGTGTGAATCTTACTTAGGTATAAAAATAAAATAAAATAACACCAAACGCACAGACACAGAGAACAGACCAACAGTTGCTAGAGGTGGGAAGTAGGGCTGAGAGAAATGAGTCAAGTGAACAGTCACACACTTCCAGTTCCGGTGTAAGCAGCATGGGTCGCAGTGCACAGCACAGTGACTGTAGTTAAGGACACTGCGTCGCACGTTGGAAAGTTGCTAAGAGAGTAGATCTTTAAAGTTCTCATCACGAGGAAAAATAATTTGTAACACTGTGTGGTGATGGCTGTTAACTAGACTTGCCGTGATCATTTGGCAATATATACAAATACTGAATAATTATGTTGTCCACCTGAAACTAATATAGTGTTTTGTGCCAATTGTATTTCAATTAAAAAAAAATGGCTAACCTCTCACACACTTCTTTACCCAGCACTGAAGTTGGCAGCAGCAAGAGCTTCCGCTCAAAGGGTGCAGGGCACCCTTGAAAATGGCAGGTATGAAGATCAAAGGCAAAACTTGTTCTTTGAGAGCAGAGCAATGATTTCAGGGGAAATCAAGCAACTCTGGGGAGCATGATACTCATAAATTACTGCAAAAGGCTTAAAGAACTTTAAAATATAGATTTAAAAATGAGTCAGCATGCTAGGCAATTGTCTCTCTCAGACAAGCCTATAGTCAGTGTAGCCAGAGGAAATCAGCCATAAAGGGAACGTATGTCACCCAGGGTGGTGGACGCGGCATGCCAGAGCACTAGGCAGCCCCGCAGTCCTTTAAGCAAAAAGTTGGAGCTTTGTTTTCTCCTCTGGTCTATGCAAGCATGGGACCAGGTGGTGGTGGTAGCATTATAGAAAGAGAAAATGCTTTTGAATGAAAAAGTACATTCTTGGTGAAGGGGATCCACAAAACTTTCATTTTCTTCCTATGCATACTTGTTCCAAAATTCCATTTAAAATTTAGTTCAGCCTCCAGTCCTCAGGTATTCAATGTTTGGGTACATCATGGGACACCTAAAAGTTTATCAGATAACTTCACAGTGGTGGCCTTGCAAATTGCCTAAGTACCTTTTTGTTTGTTTCCAAGAAATAGCCAGAAAACAAAAGAAGAAGACAATGCATCTCCAAGACCCACTCCACTCTACTTTCCCATATGACCCCAGCCTAAGAAATAAGCCAAGGAGGCCGCTTACCTTTTGCTCTACAAGCAGCCTGTGTACGGCCTCGATGTCCGGAGCCATGAAACGATCTTTTATCCAGGGCCTACAGAGAAGACACATCAAGTCGTCAGCCAAGTGGTAACACAGCCAGGGCTCCCAGTTCTGAAATGGCGTCACTTCTGGGGACCTGTCTGACTTTACCTTACAACAGAGCGCACCAGGTCGTAGACCTTCTCCAGGGGAGTGGTGGTTTTCAGGGGGCGCAGAAACTCGATGCCCTGGCAGGCGGCCAGAAGCTCGATGGCCAGCACTGAAATCAGACCGGGAAGGGCGGCAGGTTAAGGCCTGACCTCTGCTGGAGGGCTGCGACCCACAGGGAAGCAGATGGTGAGACACGGGAAACAATCCAGGGAAATGTCTTGCTTCTCCCCTTCTCACCTCATTCAATCGGGATGGAAAAATCTGTGTACATTTCCACTGCTTTTTAGTCTTGCTGTTCCCTTTAGCCTGAAATACCTGCACACAGAACCTCATCAAAGGATCCAAGAAGCCAGGGAATGAGCGGGTGAGTCTCTGGTTGCCCTGGGACTGATTCTGCAGGGTGGGCGAACGTAGGTTTACAGTGTTCGTATGGAAAATAATACAATAATTCATAAATAATAATATGAGAATGAACTCTATTTCACTTACTCACAACTGTAAACCGACTTTTCCTCCACTTTGTGTAATGCCCCTTTCGAGCCTTCAAACTCACAGGCTCCCAAGTCCACTAGAACTGAAATTCCAGAAATCGCTACTTGAATGTCTTGTACCGTCACCTCAATGCAGGTCAGAACAATTTATGTTGTGCACACACCTCTTCCCTTACAAAACTAATCTTGCACCTCGCCTCCCAATTAGCTCACCCTACCTGTTGTTCAGGTCTCAATCCTTCAGACTCTGTTATGTGCTCCCAGAACTCTATTATTTACTCAGAGTTCTGGTAAGAGCTGCCAAGTTGTTGTCCAAGATCTGCCTGTCTGGCTAGATGCTGATTTCCAAGCAGGCAGAGAGAATGACTATCTCGTTCACTGTTTAATCCAGGCAGAATTATTCTCCTTCTGCACCCCTTAGCAGTGAAGAACCACTACGTGCTGTAATAAGCAGGTACTCGTCTTGTTACTTTAAATCCGGCACTACTGGAGTCCAAGATTTGTGGGTCTTTGTTTAATATCTGCGTCAAAGCAAACTTAAGTAACAATGAACAAGCTTCGAATACAAACTGCCAATTCTATTTTTTTTATTGCACTTGATATCAATGTGTAGAACTACATCAGATGAGCTACGTCTATAATTTGGACCTATAGTGCCCACTTTAATGTCCTGTGAACGTTTGAACACCAAGTCTGGGCCAGACACCGTTCTAGGTATTTTAGGTCCATGTAGGGAAATGATCGAGATTGCTGAGATCCCTGCCCTCGTGGAGCTTACAGTCTACTGGGAGAGACAAACTAGCCTAAGTATGTCAGGTGTGCTAAGTGCTAGTAGGGAAACAAGGTGAGTACAGAATGGTGGGCGCTATGCTAGCTGGGGTGAACAGGGAAGGCATCTGCGGTGAAATCAGGAGTGAGGAAGTGAGCCACGGGAAGCCCTTGGGAAACAGTGCTGCAGGCAGAAGGACCAGCGAGGACTCAGGTGCTGAGGGAGGGCTGGGTCCTTGGCAGGAACAAGAATAACACTGGGGTTCCAGCACGGAGAAGGGCATGGAGAGAGGTGGTGGTGAGAGCCAGAAGCCAGATCATGCCCTGCATGATCCTTGTAGGCTAAGGAAAGGGGTGGGGACTTGTTTTGAACAGTAAGAAGTAATCGGCAAATTTTCAGCAGGGACGTGGTGTGGTCAAATTACAGTGTGAGGAGCTCACCCTGGTTATTGTACGGGGTGACTATAGAAGGACAGTCGTGAAAACAAAGGGACCGAGCAAAAGGAGATGGCAGGTTTGATTTAGTGTCTTTTGAAGGTAAGGTTGATTGGCTGAAGAACTGGATAAAAGATCTGAGAATTGATAAGGGTGACTTTGGGCCAGAGCAGCATGTCTAATGGGAAGACCATCTTGAGAATGAACATTAAGAATACGCTGTGGTTGACAGATAACAAGTGTTGGCAGTGACATGGAGAAATCAGAGCTCAAACACGGCTGTTGGGAATGCAACATGGCACAGCCACTTTTGAGGCAGTCCTCAGAAAGATGAACATGAAGTTACCGTATGACCTAGCAATTCCACTCTAGACAAACAGGAACATAGGTCTGCACAAAAACCTTTACACAAATATCCATAGCGGCATTATTCATTCTAGCCAAAAGGGGGACAGAACCCAAACGTCCTTCAGATGACAAGTGGATAAACCAAATGTGATATATCTATACAATGGAGTATGATTTGGCCAAGATGAATGCAGTTCTGACACATGCTACAACACATGTGAAGCTTGAACACATTATGCTAAGTGAAGCCCATCACAAAAAACAGCCCACACATATGATGTGATTCCACCTATATGAAATGCCCAGAATAGGCAAATCAATACAGAAAGAGAATATATTAATTTGTCTAAACCTGGGAGAAAGGAGGATGGGAGAAGGAAAATGGGAAAGTGCTAGCTAAAGGGTACAAGGTTCCTTTTGGGGGTGATAAAAAGGTCCTAAAATTGATTGTGGTGGTGGTTGTACACCTCTGTGAACATACTAAAGGCCGCTGAGTTGTACTTTCTAAGTGAGTGAGTTGCATGGTGTGTAAATTATATCTCAATGCAGCTGTTACCAAAAATATATATATAATAAAAAGGAATACTTAACTCCTGTCACGTTTATCTTAAAATACTGATATTCTTTTGTCAGCCAATTGCCTTTTATACAGTTGCAAAAATTTAGGAACTTAGAAAATAAGTCCTAAAGGAAGGCAATTCCTCTTTAAAAAACAAAACAAGCAGTAATGAAGACGGCAGGCACACATGGCCCTAATCCAGGCTCACTGTGAAGTATCTTTGCCGAAAAGGTGGGATCTAAAGCTTGTCCAGCCTTAGGAGCCAACTTCAGCGTTCAGAAAACGCATGGGACAGAGAGCAAGTTGGATGTAACACCACAAGGAAGCAACAGGTAAGTCCAGAATACTGGTTTCTATCAGAAAACTGACCTAGTTTTTAACTAGTCAATGGAATGAACGTGGAAGAAAAGGGGGGGGGGGGATGGGACTGTTCTAGACGAAAAGAAGCATAAAACCCTGACTGCCAAATTTAAGCTGTGGGCCTTAAATCCTGATTTGAACAAACCCACTGTAAAGACATCGAGTTAATTGGGAGAATTTAAATAGGTACTTGATGGTGACACCAAAACTTGTTGGCTGTGATGATGGCGTTCTGGTGGATAAGCAAGCTTTGATATTTAAGAGTTAAAGAGTTAAAGGCAGAAAATAATATAACAGGGATTTGTTTGAAAATAATTTGAGGAAAGTATAAGGAAAAAAACGAAGCAAATGTGCTAACTGTTGAGTCACAGTGTAAATGAGGTCCCTGGCACTAATCTCCCCACTGTTAGATGTTTGGAAAGTCTTGTTTTTAAAAATAAAATGGCCAGCAGATGCACCAGCTTAGCCAGCAAGGGCGGTTCCTAATCTTCAGTGAGTGTGAGAATCAGCTGGGAGGGCTTGTTAAACCCAACTTCTTCTGCTCCCTCCCTAGAGTTTCTCATTCGCAACTCTGGGGAGGGGCTTGAGAATCTGCCTCTCTAACAAGAGCCCCAGGGATGCTCTTGGGGCATGATGCTGATGCTGCCCGTGGGGATCCCACTTTGAGGACCACTGGTGAAGTCGTTTACCAGTGAGATCTGCCATCCCGGACTGGCTGAGGTTACCTTGCTCCACGTGCTCGATGACCCTGAGAGCCTTCCTCGCTGCCCATCCTCCCATGGAGACGTGGTCCTCCGTGGCAGCGCTGGTGGAAAGGGAGTCCACGGACGAGGGGTGGCACAGAGCCTTGTTCTCAGAAACTGCAAGAGGCCAGTGCGTGTTAAGTATGTTCCAACAGGAAAGACTGCCAAAGTGACACATGTTGTCCCAACATGCTCCACGGCACAGAATACCCTCTCCAGGCGCTCCTGGTGGTTGTCCGAGCACCAGGTGGTCCAAAGTTACTTTGGAAAGAGGAAGTAGGGTATTTTTTCCCCAAAGTGAGAAGGACTCTAAAGCTATAGTGCGTTCTAAGAACCAATGGAAATCCTCATATTACAAAGCCAAGGTGAAAACATTGGAAGCATTTAACATGCCAGGGAGACTAAGAAAAAAAGATGTGTGGTCCTTTCCAGGTCCTCGAAAACAACTCGACTCATTGTGCCACCAGCGGAGGCGACATTGTAATTCAGGCATGGCATTTGGGGTTGGAGGCTGGACCTACAGACCTTGGGCAAGATTTGACGGTTCAGACTGTTCAACAGTGACATAAGTGAATGGTCTGAGTTTAATCAAGGGCTTGATAGAGAGGACCGTAGAGTGGTGTCTCTCCCACTTTCCAGGGCATACGAATCGCTCGGCCTTATTAAAATGCCAGTGTTGAGTTTGGGGTGGGGCCTGAGAGTCTGCTGTTCTAACGAACTCCCCAGTAACGGCTATGCTTCTGGTCTGAGGCCCACACTTAAAGTAGCAAGGACCTAAATCAGAGAGTTCCTTCTTTCCAGGGTCAAAAGCCAGGGAAGGTCAAACTCAAAGAGTCTTTTCCCCTCTTTCTGTGGCAGAGCAGCTCCGAGTGAAGCATCCAGTTTTCCATGTTATAGGGCAGCAATTTTCAACCAGTGCATCGTGAGACTTTTTAAAACGTGCAATACCTGACTATGTAGTCAGAGGCACTGACCTCTTTTCCCTTAGACTGTCAAATAAAAAAATGACAACAGCCAACACAACAATAGCTGTCAGTGTGAACGAATCAAAATTATACCTATTTTTTTTTGGTCAGGTCGGTAAAAAAATAATATATATTTTTGGTGTGCTGCAGAATTTTAGTAATTACTTTATGTGTGCCATGAAGTGAAAAAGGTTGAAAATTGCTGCTATAATGGATCCTATCTGGAATGATCTAACTTTGAGGAGGGTGATCCATTTGTCCTGGTTTGCCTAGGATGTCAGCCCTGCAACCCAGGTCCTGGGGCCCTGAACCCACTCCCTGGGACAGCAGGATGTGGTGAGTCTTATTCAGAAACATAACATACAAATGGCCAAAAAAAGGAAAATGCCAGTTTCATTATAATGAAAGCAAACGGAACAACTTCAATAGGCAGCTTGGGAAGCTAACCACATTCAAACGGGGCTTCCAGAAGTCCATAATATTCTCTAGAAATCAATGACCTCTCCCCCCCCGCCATGTTAATATGAGAACTTGTTACCCTTTGAAGGGGTATTTTAATCAGCAGGTAAGTGAGCAAATAGAAGGTATTAGACAGAGGAGAAGATGACTTCAGTGGCCCTTTGTTAGTTATTTGTGTTGAATTTCAGCATGAGGCTTAAGTGAGGAGGGAATTAGGAGTAATAGTAATGGCAACTGTATTTAATTAGCACCAGGCATAGTTCTAAGGCTTTACCTGCGTTAATTCATTTCATACTCAACAGTCCCCCTGGGGAAATTTATCATGCCATTTTGCAGAGGAGTAAACTGAGTGTCAACAGGCCTGAGACCCATTCCATATCACACTGAAAATGGCAAAGCCGGGATTCGAACACAGACTCTGTGCTCTTCATTAATCCCCATGCTATCCTGCCTCTGGGTAGGTTTGCCAGATAGAAACACAGAGTGCTCAGTTAAATCTGAATTTCAGATAAAAAAATAAGTTTTAGTGCAAGTCCGTCCCAAAGATCAAATTTAACTGGATATCCTGCATTTCTCGTGTTCAGTTTGGCTACCACACTTTCGGATTAAGTATTGATTAAAACGAGATCCTTACTAACTGAAAGGAGAGCACAGATTTGGGCACCAGCATGCCTGGGTTTGAGTTCTCTGCCTCTCACTAGCTGCGCGATATTGGGTGTGACACTACTTCTCAGATCTTCAGGCATTCATCAGTAAAATGGGGGTAATAACACCTCATGACGTTGTTGTGACAACTGAGTGAGTGAATGCGGTGAAGTCCTTAGCACTTCCTTTGTGGCAGGCCCCATTCTGATGAGTTACTGATCTGTCCTTTCCGGTGCTGGCTCAGAAATCAGTGTGCTGGAGCTCAGTATTCATAGAGGGCCTCTTGCTTGTTATAAGCATTGTTGCATGTTGGGACCACATTTTCAGGGGTCGGTATATCTAATGAGATGTCTCCAAAGTCTAATTATTCAGGTCAGTTCAAGTTTCAGTTGATCTTCCTGCTCATTTTCAAATTGAGATCAGGGGAAAGCTACAAAGATCAAGTTTGTATGTGATGTCCAATTGTTTCCTACAGAGAAACTGTGGAAGCCGCACCGTGTATTGTTATGTCTCAGTCCAATATTGTTTAGGTTTTGTTTTAAATTTTTTCTATAAAATATTAAAGAGACAACCTGCTGCATTTGTATTAAGAGCGGCAGGATACAAATGGAGGTATTGAACAGATCTTATTCACAGACAAAATTTGATATTTTCAGGTAAAATGGAGAGGCCCTTCACCGGGCAGGCTTGCGTTCTGGGAAGCGGGCAGTGTCCTTACCGAGGGCTGCGGCTGTGCAGTGGGCGATCATGAATCCAGAGTTCAGACCACCTTCAGCCACCAGGAAGGCAGGCAGCTCACTGAGGGAAGGGTTACAGAGCCTTTCAATTCTTCTTTCGCTAATTGCGGCAAGTTCGTGGACACCGATGGCCAAGTAGTCCAGGACCTGAAAGAGTGTCTCAGTTCAGTTGGCCTATACTTGGAATATGCTTTCAGGGACAGCAGTAATTCTAAAAAGCTTACTTTGGCTGGGTATTCACCATGGAAGTTTCCTCCAGAAATAGTCTCTCCCCGGCTGGCAAAGACCATCTTTCAAAACAGGTTAAGGCTCAAATATAACACTTGCTGGTTACTTCAGTAGGATGCTTTCCCCAGTTGCTAATTTCTAGCATTGAGGCGGCAGCCCTTGCAAAATGTGAGCTGGGGAGAAGGAGAGTTTTTCCACAAGCAGTTGTTGACATAAAGGGGTAAACACACAAAACAAACAAACATGACCTTGAAGAAGGATCATAGATGCCCAATTCAGGGCCAAAGAAACACAAGGCATGAAAGGCTATTTTCTCTTGAGATTTGAGACTCTCAAGCACTATAACTGTACTAATCAGGTTGTTACTACTTGCCCTCAAAAAGTTTATAACCTGAAACTAAGAGCAAAGACTAGGACACTAGTTTAAAAGCAAATTATATGTCTTCAGTGGGTACTGTGAGCTTGTGCTCCACAGAAGAACCTGCTTTGGAAGGCTTTGCTGATGACCAGCCACCAAATTGTCTGGAATAATCAATTCTGGGAAAACTATCAGACAAACCTGTCTACTCAGTGGTCCCGTGCCAGCACTCACAGCAAATGGCGGCCAATAGGTCATCGTAAACCCGTTTAGGTCAGGGGTAGCTTTGGATTCACTGAATATTGATATTCTCAGGGCTCATTTCACCCCATCATGTACTTTACTTAAATCAACAGACAAAGGCAGTGACAGACCCTTCTTCCAGGTTCCAAAGACCTAATTATTACCTACTGAACTAAAGAATTTTCACTACCACCATGATCAGTGTAGCTCAGTTGGTTGGGTGACATCCTTCAAAGCAAAAGGTCAACAGTTCAATTCCTGGTCAGGGCACATGTCTGAGTTGTGGGTTCAGATCCCAGTCGGGGCACATACAAGAGGCAACCGATTGAAGTTTCTCTCTCACATCGATATTTCTCTCCCTCTCTTTCTCCCTCCCTTCTCCTCTCTCTAAAAAATATAAATAAATAAAATAAATAACCGAGTAAAAAAGTTTCAAAGAATATTCACTGCATATTAACTAGAAATTCATTCTGTGTGAGAAAGGTTCTGACTTTCAAAGAGCTGGAGATGCATGTGTCACATTATCTTAGTCGAGTTTGGATCTACCCTTTTCTGTATATTATAACTGTGGGCATATTAGGCCCCGTTCTTGCTCTTCTCCATAAACCCACCCCAACCATATGTCTTGGTTCTCTGAATCCTTATAGCAAGTGATCTCTGCATCGGTTTAGACCTTAAGCATGTTCTATTGTTCTCAAGCTCCGAATTTGTTTGTTGGCTATTAAATTATAGCAATTAGAAGTTAACTTCCATAATATCCAGCAAGTAGGTAATAGATGCTCTTTATCTGAAATAGAAAAGTTAGACAAATATTCTTTTGGGTAACACCAGCATGGCAGGAGAACTCCCAGAGATTAGTTTATTGGAAATTCATCAGCAATTAGAAATCTTTAATTGAGGAAGTAAAGGACTTTTGGCTGAAATTTTTGCTGAAGCAAGTGGTGGGGGCGGGGGAGAATTTAGTAGGGAATTATTTCCTCCCCCATTTCCAGTAATTTCATGTTTTTTAAAAACTCTCTAAGATACCCTTTCAAGCCTAAATTAGGTAAGTGTAAAATGGATACTTCTGCTCTACAGGACAGGTAGACGAGATAAGACCACATGGAGTTCAGGAAAACTACTCCATTTGGAAGGTGGTATAGAGATGGGTTAGTGGGCTCAGGATTATTTAGTGTGGGTGTGACTGAACTGTGAAACAATCGGGGAGGATATAAAGTCCACATCCTGAAGTGAGCTTGTCAGAGAAACCACACAGAAAAGGTCTTATGAGAAACCTCACACCATGGCTAGGGACCTGTCTGCAGCTCGTTCAGCACTGTCTCCAGTGTTAAAAACGTGGGACAGGAAGAAGAGATTCCTCGGGGGTTTGGTGGTCTTCATAGGCAGTATTGTCTCTGGGAAGACTTTGCCAGTGTGAACCCCTGATGATCACATCAACTTCTGAGGGAATGAAGCCATCACAGAACATTCCACAGTGGAGAGAAGATAGCTCTGAGGTGCCCACACAGGAAAGAAAGTCGAGTCCCATCCTTGAGAAAGGGAAGGGCTCCTACTCTTCTTTGTGCAAACATGGAGAAACATTGATTTGCATGATGTCCACATCAGCAATTAAAATTCCCATATGGAAAGCCGTAACTTTTTGATCAACACTTTGGTCAGTGTTAAAAAGTGGCATTCTATTTAATATTAGAACCAGGAAGGCTTGCATAAACATCACCTGCCCTGGGTCTCCACAATCACACCGTGATGTAGGTCTTCATCCTTCTACCAACAACCTCAACCATGGGTTTTAGGGCAGATGTCTTCATGAAATGTCTCAGCCGATGTCAAAACCCCTCCTTTAATCTTTAATGGGTCAATTGTGAAGGCATGGCATGTGAGACTCCGAACCTAAGATTAGGTTCACAGACCTGCCTCTGTCACTTCCCAGCTCTGATCTAGAGACAGTCACCCACCTTCTGAGACTCAGGTAGTCAGTTTATGAAATGGAGTGACAGAACAGAGAAGCTACACAAAAGGATTATGTCAGATCTCAAAATCACCAGCTGAAATTCTGTGTAATTACAGTTCAGGAAATAGTCAAAAGATACAGGATTATCTGTTGCGCTGTTTAGTTCTGTGGTGATCACGTTCTTCACAAACGCTATTGTGTCATTCGCTATACCATGCACCTAAAATATAAGATTAAATGAGTTAATACGGGGAAGGCACTGACAATGGTGCCTGTCACATAGAGTCTGACATTCTTATTAGAATAGAAAGAATGTTGGAAAGTGGGATTCATTCTTACACTAGAGCGAACTGGGCAGTTCTTCCCCACAGATGTGTATGAGGTATAGCTAGCTAGACTAGAGTGTGCTGAGCCCAAGGAAGTGAGAGCGTTTAGGGAGGACTCTTCCTTACATGGCAGACTGGACTTCGGCCCAGGCTGAAATACAGGGGTGGGTAAAATAGGTTAACAGTTGTGAGTCAGCAAAACATGGAGTTTATTTTTGTATTATTATTTCTTAAGTATTGTCTTATTTTCCATAAGAACAACTGTAGGTTAACAGTTGTGAGTCAGCAAAACATGGAGTTTATTTTTGTATTATTATTTCTTAAGTATTGTCTTATTTTCCATAAGAACAACTGTAGACCTGCTTTTGCCCCACCCTGTATGGTTTCATTCTTGAGAAGCATGTTAATCTCTCAATCAATTAATTACCATGCATTTACCACAGTCATCTGCATTTATTATTTAAAGTTGAGCTTCACAGATTCATTTATGATGATTTATATCTGCCTCTTAAATGCAGACAAGGCGGAGCGGGGCAGGCGCTTGAGTTTCCATCAAGCCTTCCTCTGCACAGCCCTGGCAGGCTGGTCCTACTTCTGTCTAAGAGTGAGGCCAAGTAAAACTCCACTGACTGATTAAGAGGGTGTCATTACTCAGGATTTTAAAAAGTGAGGGCATTAAAGCCAACACAGCAAGTTGACTGTTGGAATTCTCTACAAGATTTAGCACAGTGATTCAAAAGGAAACAACCAGCCTACCACATGGAATAGAAACTTGACAAGGTTCGACAAATAGAAGTGTGCTCTGCATAATTTTTACTAGAGGCAGTAAAGACATTTGGACTCTAATAGGCCATTACATGATTTTCTAACACCTTCCTCTTTTTCTATCCTGCTCACCACTCCCTCCATCCCGCCCGCATGGGGAGAGAGAAAGGGAACTTTGATTGTTGGTTTACCTGTGGACAGCAGCGCAAGGTGTATGCATCCTGCACACGGTCACAGAACCTGTGACTTTCTGTGGAGGAGGTGGAGGGGAGGACACAGAACATGTTATCAATTCTCTTCCACATAATGCAAACCCAAATAAGGTCACATAAAAATGCCCTAACCTGCTATTTCTGATGGATGGTGATCCGAGTCCAAGAGTGACCGAAACCGAAAAGCAACTTCAATTTGCCCAGGATGAGGGCGAACAGCATGAATGTCTAGAAGAGATGAAGGAGCAAAAGTCTGAGCAACTCACTTGAGAACACACTACCATGGGTGGCTCAGGACCATCGAGGGTACTGACACAGCCCTCAGAAGTCCTGGGGGTCCTTAACCACCACTCGGGTTAGAAACTTAACTCCCAAAACAAGATATTCTTATTGTCTTTATTCTTTCTACTTGAAATATCCAAGTGTAGATTTTGTGTTGAGAATTCAGCTACTGAGAATTCAACTCAAGACACTGGGCTCCCCTAAAAAGGGTTAAGCTCATAATGGAAGGGAGCTCTATAGTGCCCTGATTTACCAAGTCATTTTTAGGCAGTTTTTCTGACCTATGTAATCGTAGAGAGTCTTTCACACGCGCTACTTTCTAGGTAAGCTATCACTTCTAAAGCTCCCCCTCCCCCAATTTTCTAATGGCAACCAGCCTGAATCCTCCCATAGTTCTAAAACCCTGCAAACAGATTACTAAAACAGCACATAGTTTAGAGAGAGTCAGACCTAGGTGATCGAAGGCAGGTCACTTAACTTTCAGGGTCAGTGTCTGTCTGTAAAACACGGTTATTTCAAGGGTCTAGAGTGGCAGAATTTAGATAAAGCTGGAGCAGTATTGGGTATGCCACAGGCTCTTGGGTTTCCTCTTTCTTCCCTACCACCCACCCCACCTCTCCTGTGTCTAAAGACCTCGACCAGTCCACCCCACCAGCTCTCGCCGAATGAACAGCAACCAAACAGAAGAACCATGCTGACCAGTATCGAAGGCTTTGGTGGTGCCCTTCAGCACCTCAAGGGTCAAGGCCGCCACTATGTCAGCCTGCCGCGCAATAGCACTGGCTCTCTCCACAGCTTCACAGCCCAGGGAGGTGATCATCTGCGTCCCATTGATGAGCGCCAGACCCTTTGGGGCAGGGGAGAGAAGGTTCCTACTGTTTTTTTTTTTTGTAACAGTCCTGTGTACAAGTTGATTTAGTACCATTTGCTCTTGTAGGAGGGAAGTTGGCCGGCCAGTCAGCTAAACGATGTTTTTTCACATTTTCTGAAGTGTAGGGCAGTAATGCTTATTTAAGCACTTGAGGACTAAGTGCCATCCTATAAGAAATCATTACTATAAATCTATAAAATTACTATAAATAAAACAGCTGTTAAGTACCCCCATTCTCAAGGCAGCAGAATACCTCCAGTGGAGAAAGTATACAAAATCTTAGTTCTTAATTACGCCACATTTCTTCTTTAACTTCTCATCATTGTAGACAAGATACCCTAAAACATTTCTGGCCCCAGACTCTTGGCTTACAGCATCCTAATGGTTGCTGGCTTAGAGCATCTCTTGGGGATCCCTAGAAATTCTGATTTAAAGTTTAAGTTCTTAGGTAAGAGAACCCCTAAGCACTTATGGCATGGAGAATCTTAAAATACTTCAGGAGGAGTTGTTTCTTCAGTGGCCAACTTTAACAAACACGTACGCCATGTATTTAAAGAAATCAGTGAGACTGATATTAAGACCAAAAACAGCACATAAATAGAGACTGCTGACGTGAACAAATTTTCCCTGAGTCTCCTTACCTCTTTTGGTTTCAAAACAATTGGTTTCAATCCATGGGCTTCCAGGACCTAAAGAATGGTTTTAAAAAATTAAAATGGATAACAAATGAAATACCAGCTTATTACTAATGTCATGAGGAATCCAGTGAAAGATCTTTAATCCCAAAGATCTGTCTTATAAAAGTTTAGACCTACATGGATTAGCTCTACTTATCATCTCTGGCCTATTCTCTAGTTCTGTTCTTTAGTCTGAAAGCAGATGTAGCTTTCAAATGATTTTTATACTTAAATCAGGGGCTCTGGTGTCTACAGGATCAACCTTGGGTTTTGGTTTCTAGGTCCTTTGTGTTAAGTGTCCACTTTAGTGATTCACCTTTCTCCTGCAGCTTCCTGAGCACATACGCAAACCTGTACTGCAGAAGGGCTGGGCTTCTGACTGTCCACACACTCCCTGCCTACGGAACTTGACCTCAAAAGTCTTCCTGTGCATCTAAACACTGGCAGAACCTCAGAGTAGGGCTTCTCACTTGTGTGGCATATGTGTGAGCACCAATGAAAGGAGGATCATTGGCCTAATAGATGGAAACAGAATCCTGAAGGGAGATGGGCTGAATAATCTCTATGTGAAATAAAAGAAGTAAATGCCGTCAATAAATGAAGGTCCCTCTAGGAAGGAAGACAGAGCCAGCACCACTCACTATGTCAATTTCTCAGGTTTAGTAGAGTACCGATGACACATCTAACTCTGTTCGGAGTGTTGGGTTGGGACTAGGGTAAGAAAGATGAAGACAGACAAGCTCAGGGGTAACTACAGTGCAGAATGTTAATGTTCCAGGAGGAGAGAAGTGGGTACAAGATGCTAGGAGAACACAAAGGAAGAGCAAAGGTGACTTGGGGGTAGGGAAAAGAACCAGAGGAGCAGAGAGGGGAGTTGCCCAGAGGACATGTCAGAAGGAAAAGCAGGAGTGAGTGGGGAAGAGAAGAAGGACCCATGCTGCTCGCTCCACCCAGGACACAGCACACTCCAGTTGTGAGGAACTTCCAGCTTTTGTGATGGAGAACCCTGAGGGGTAGGGGGTATGTGGTAACATGACAAACAAGAGTCTTGTAGGTCACATCAAGTTTAGAATTTCTCCTAAGGAAATGGGAAGTATCATAGGCTTTAGCCAGTTTGGGCTCAGATGTGCCATGTGAAGGTGTTTGGGGGAACATTGCACACAGAGAGACAATCAAGATGAGCCTGCACTGAAGAAAGGAGGTCTGGAACCTGTATCTCCATGAGGATGATCTGTTTCCTTAACTTCTGCCTCCCCTTTGGTCCTTGACTCTTTGCTTACTGTTAAGGGATCTCCCAACAATAGATCAGAGATAGCACTTTAAATAATTCTTCAGGCTGCTCTCATGGAATTTGGAGATGAAGAAGAAGACATTAAAGTTTTATCAAAAATAAGCCTTTCTAATTAGCCTCCAGGGTGGGAGTTTAGGGGAAAACAGAACCTTCTTTCCAGAGGCCACAAGTAAGTGCTATAATCCACAGCTCAGTACCTGTGAGACCAGCAACTAAGTCATCTTGTGACAATACGTGACCTCCTGGATAGGCACCGGAAGTGTTTTAGGTGCAGAAGAAATTCTTGGGATCAACACCGGCAGCTGGACCTTTCCACCAAGGAGATTGCCAAGTCCAGAGGCTGACACTTGGGTACAGGAGCTAACAGCCCTGCCTAGTTTGACTTCTAAGCTCCAGTTTTCTCATCTATAAACTAGGGATAACTGTGGCCCCATCACGGGGCTGCTGTAAGGACTAAGTGATATAGATCATGCCATACACCCAGTGTCCAGCCCAGGGAAACTCCTACAGATGGACGTTGTTGTTCAAGTCTTACGTATTTAGCGTCAGCCCAGCCACTCTTTGGAGACCACATCTTCCCTTCTCCAATTAGCCCAAGAGCAAGATGAGAGAGTGGAGCCAGGTCTCCACTGGCACCAACGGTTCCTTTCTCTGGAACATAGGACAAGCAGGAGGCTGGGAGGGAAATAGACACCAGTTACTCCAGGAGAACTTCATTCTGGCCAACCACACTTTGCCAGTGAGATCCACCTGCCCCTTGTAGGGTCTACTACCCTCTTCTGGTACAAATACCTGGATAAAAACAATTCCTCAAGAACAACTAATACTTAAGGGACCTGGATGAGGTGCTACAGAAAGAGGCAAGGGGAAGGGAGAAAGGCAGAAAAAAGGGAGGGAAGGGAGTAAGGGAGAGCAGGAAGGAAATAGGATCCTCTGTTCTCTTGCAGGCTGCTTTAAGTTTAGACTTTCTCCTAAGGACAATAGGAAGTATTGCAGGTTTTAGCCAGGAGCTGCCCAGATTCGCTGTGGGAAGGTAGCTGGGGGGAAACTGTAGACAGAGAAGTAATCAAGGTCAGGCTGCATGGGAGAAAGGTGGTCTGGAACCCGCATCCCCATAAAGATGATCTGTTAACTTCTTCTTCCTCCTTGGCCCTTGGCTCCTTCACCTACTGTTCCGGTGCATGTTCTAATCTGACCTAGAAATTTCTAGAATTCTAGCAATGTATCTGAAAGATGTAGTCAAGAACTAGCTGGGTCATTATTGCCTTGTTTCTAAGAACAAAAAGTTAGAAATGACCTAAATAAGAAATTAAGAGATTTCCCTGTGACTGAAAGTTGTGTGTGGTCATTAAAACCTATTGGAGAATGTTTGGAAATGTGTAAATATTGACATTAGAAAAGTAATATAAAGTGTGCCAGAAAGATAGGGTTCACCCAAGTGTTGATGGTTTTCTGGGGCGGTAAAGTCATAGGCAACTCAGTCTCTTCTTTTTGCCAGATTCCCGATCTGCCGCCTCACCACTGCTTGTGAGCAGACTGTACTGTTTTATAGGAGATTCCCAATAAGTTACCAGAAAAAGAGGCTTTGTTTTTCTACGTAAACTCAGACTCCTAATAGCAGTGTTTTTGCAAACTGCTAAATAATGTCAATAGGATAAAGCAGTGCCACCCCCAGGCCAGCTTCCAGATCAGAGTTCACCCTGGGCGATTCTCAGAACTCTAGGGCTCCAGGAATACCTTAGACTCAACCATAAAGCATGCAGAGATGGGTTCATGGTCAAATTTGTACTAGCTGGGATTGTAAGGCAGACCAGGAAGGGGGTAGAAATAGGTGTTGAAATCACAGCCCTGTACACTATGATTTGTTCAAATTGCTATTCACTGATTGGCATATCACGTGTAGGGTTCCTGTGTCATAGCATGGGAGACCTGGCATGCGTTCCTGTCTGTGTGACTGCCCGGCCCTGCTTTTCCTCTCGTTCCTTCACCCCAAAGAGTCCCTGGGACTCTGCTGACCTGGAATGTTTATCTGTATCTGTGAAAATGGACAACGGCCTCTCAAGCATTTCAAACCTTATCTCCGTATTTGAATTTCCTATCCCAGGAAGTAAGCTCCAAAGAGTTTGAACTGCAAGCAAGTCTTTAATTTCTTTTCAGTTCTATTTTTGGGGGATTTCAGTCATTCAGGTCTGGCGATCTTATCACTTGGAGAGCGTTAAGATTTCAGATTCCTGGGCACCAACCAGAACGACTGTATCAGTCTCTGGGAATGACATCCAGGAATCATGGCATTTCCCGATGATTTCATGCTACTTCTCTAACCACATTTGAGCACCACTGAATCAAAGTTCTCCCCACCCCTGAACATAGGCCAGACTTGCAGAGCTGGTTCCAGTCGTAAAGATGCCAAAACAAAGTGAAGAATGATGGAGAGTGGGGTGAGGTACACAGGAGAAAGTGTCTGGGCCACACTCCCCCTACCTACCTCTCCTTCTCCTTGCCAAGCCTGTTTTCCATCCATCTCCATTATCTTATATCTTCTTGTCTCATCCAATTTCTCACCATCCCATCAATCAAGTCTACCCTATGGGACATGCCCAGCCTCAATGGAGGGCCAGTTGGGGACCCATTGCATTACCATTAAATGCTTCGATAACTTGTTTGAGGGTCTCCAGGGAAATACCACTGTATCCTTTGGCTAAGACATTGACCCTTAAAGCCAACAGCATCCGACATCTCTCAGGGCTTAGTGGTTTTCCAACACCTACAAAACAATTGAAAAACAAAATCTTTTCCACCTCCTGGCTGCCTTCATCTCTCAAATCTTTCTTCACTTCTTTTTTTTTTTCCTAAGACAGCTATTGGAAAATCTTACTAATTACCAGTGGGTATTACAAGACCACACAAAGCTTGTTATGTTTCTATTGGACAGTGCTGATCCAGGCAATGAAAATAAGTAAGGGTTAATAAAATATTCCCAGTAGGCTGAACACAAGCAGTGTAGCAGAAAGAAAACCTTGTAGGAAAATGTTCTGTGGTCACGTCCACGGCAAATGAGAAACTGCTTTCTAAAAGCCTTGGTAATGACCATTTCTTCACTCCTGACTCAGATAGTTCGACTGCTCTCCCTCCCTCCTGACTTGCTTCTTCAAGCCTCCTCTTCCAGATAAAGGTGAAACTCCAGTTTTGCCTTCTCAGTTTCCCTTCTTGGAACACTTCAGTGAGCCCCCATTCTCCACCCAGCACCCTTAGAATAGAGTGCACACTCCTAAGTACATGTTGACTTGCATTCTCAGGGGAGCTGATTCTCGACAGACGGTCTGATCTCAACTCATCCTGATCAACTTATTCCCTGACTTTCAGTTTTAATTTTGCCCCCAGTGCTGTCCCTCTACCGAGCCCATCCCTTTTTCTGAGATTCAGCTGGAAGGTGGTCTTGTCTGATGCATTCTGTTTTCCTTCTCCTCCGAAGCACCCGTCCTTGGAATGCACTAGCTCTGCACAGCCCTTACAGGGGGCGTCACATTGCGTTCCACCAATCAAACAAGATCTAGGAGGCACCCAACGTTTGCAATGATTTACCTGAAGAATGCGAACGTACTAGGTTGAACTGGAGCTCCCTGAAAGAGAAAGGGAAAAAACCCTCTTAGATACCTCATGGTGAAAACGTGCCCTCCTCTGGGGAAGTGAAGGGAGGGACAGTTCAATCTTTGGAGGGCTGGAGTGAGGCAGCGTGAGACAGTGAAAGAAGCCAGTAAGCCTGTGTTTTCAATACCAGCTTGTGTGCAAGTTAACCCGGGACTCATCCCCCTCATCTGTAAACTGGGGCAAATATTATTTCCTTTGTTGAAAGGAATCTGGAAAATGGGGGTAGACGGCATGTGAATGTACATGCATTTGGTGTGGAGAGCAGGAATCAAACTTACTCTAGCTTATTGATAGGAATTACAGTTCTGGCAAATTTCCCAAAACCTGTAGTAATGCCGTAAACAACTGGAATAAAAAAAACAAAAACAAAAAACAGACAGACATTATCCAATTAGTGTAGGCCATATTTTTAAGTCTATAAAAATAATTGTGTGACATAAAGGGGAAAAGATACCAGTTCTTTCTTTTATGATGCTATCTATGACTTCCCTGGATTTTTGCACCTCCTTTTCAGCGTTTGGGGTGAGCTAGGAAAACATTGGTTAGAGCTGAGCACATTGAAGGTTTCCACACGTAGCAGGAAAAGTCAGAGGACATCCCTCCCTTTCTCATACCTTTATTTTGTAGTGTCCCTTGCCCAGGTTGACCAGATCCTCTGTGGTCAGGCTATTCCCATCCAGAGCGATGTACTGCACAAAGGAAGGGCATCTCCGTGAATCTGAACAGCTTAGTTGCTCGAACAAGAGAGTAGGGAAGCCTCAAGCAGAACGAATCTCTGACACTTCAGAAATGTTATTACTGCTAATTAATATGCTAACTTAAAAGACAGCTCCCTGGGGAGGGAGCTGAGTAAGGAATGTTAGAAACGGAAAAGGATAATGCCTTTCCCTACTACCCAGAGCTGGACAAAGTCCTGTCCCATGGGATAGTGTTTGCTCATAAATTTTGTTCACTCTCCTGAAACGAGGGGGACTTCATTTTCTTAACAAAGAGAGTGGCTTGAAGCTTACCTTTTCAGGCTCTCGGTATTTGCTGTATCTGAAGCCAGGTAAAGGAAAATGCGGGGGAGTGTGGAAGAGCCCCAGCCCCACCACTGGCAGGAGCCTGCATAGCAGGCCAGGGAGCTTGCAGGAAAGGATACAGGTAAACTCCTTCTGGCTGCGACGGAATGAAGTTGGGAGACATGGCATCCCCTTCAATGACTGAAACAAGAATGCCAGAATGACCCCTTACTGATCATAAGGGAGAGCCACTTTGGGCCTTGCTGGTAAACCAAGGAAGGTCTCTTCAATTGCCTTTGAAGTCTATCGAAATGGCTGCTTTAAAACAACTTCAGAACTTTGAAGTGCTCTTAGGATCTTTACAAGGAAGGACAGCGAACAGCAGAGATGTAGGTGACCCAGGTTTAAAGGAAAGTTCGAGATCTAACCCCCACCTCTATTCCCATCCTAGCTTTATTTTGATTGACAAATCTGAACTCCTCTATGCCACTGGCCTCTTCATCTGGTGAGGGCGTTTTGAAGGACAAAAGGATTTTCTTCTTTAAGTCCATAAAAATAATTATATAAGCCCTGGCTGGTGTGGCTCAGTGGACTGAGCACTGGACTGCAAACCAAAGGGTTGCTGGTTTGATTCCCAGTCAGGGCAAGTGCTTGGGCTGCAGGCCAGGTCACCAGCAGGGGGTGCGTGAGAGGCAAACACACATAGATGTTTCTCTCCCTCTCTTTCTTCCCCTCTTCCCCTCTCTAAAAATAAATAAATATTTAAAAAATAATTATATAAGACAAAGTAATTCAATAATTGCAAAAGGATTCAAACCTGCAGATCTGATCTTTGCTTCTTACCAATGGCCTGACTGACTCCCTTTGGGAGTCTGTTGCCCTGTTTTCAAACCGGGATTAGAAGCCGCCTTTCTCACGGGGGTGTGCGAGAATCTAAGGCACACGGAAGCCTAGCAGCACCCGCAGTTTCCCCAGCACTGGCGATGACGACGGGACCTCCCTCCCAGGGACGTGAGCGCTAAGGCGCATCATGCGGCATCAGTTCGCGCTGCTCCTCTCCCGCCACTCACCCACTTCCACGAAATCGTTGTCCTCCAGGGCCACGTCGAGTGGGTCCTCGTTGTCCAGCAGGCCCAGACCCTTGCAGCGGCGCACAAGAAAGTGCACGTCGTCCACGGAGGCGAAGCCACCGTTGTCTGGCTTGTTCTTCATGTACCGTCGCACGGCCTCGCGGCCCAGCCAGCCCACAGTGAGCTGTGCGTCCCGGCAGGGCACGGCCAGCCATTCCCCGCGCACGTGCACCGTGTACCTGGGCATGGCTCCGGCTGCTCCAGCAGGCTGAGGCCACTGCAACCAGGCTGCACCTGCTCCTCCACAGGTGACAGTCACCAGGAGCAGAGAGTTTTATCTAGTAGTGACTACAGAGGTGTGGTGGGCGGGGAGGGAGAGGATGGACTTTCAAAATATGCCACCACCCTTGCCTTTACTCATTCAAGCATTGGACAAATATTTATTAAGGGCCCACGGTATCCCTTTGGGTTTTTGTAGGCTGAGCTTGAGGCTAGAGAGGGGGGTGCAGGCAGGCCAGCCGCCTGTGCCCCTGCCATGCAGCCCTGTTGGCAGAAAGGCCTGGGGGTTCTAGCACCCGCTGGCAGCGGCTGCTGGCCCTTTTCCTCAGGGCTCCTGATTTCTCCCCTCTGCATTCCTGTCTGCATTGTCTGCCATTACAGGCAACTTATAAACACGCTGTTCCTGTCTTTATCGGGAATTACTCAACTGTAAAATACACCCTGCTGGCCAACTGTGACACCGGGGAGTGTGGCAATCCTCACTTATTTGTTGATTCCACAAACGTGTGTTGAGCAACTAGTCTGCCACTGACAAAATTTTCCGAGGCCACCCCTCCGCAGAGGGAGACTGCAAAGGCCAGAGATCATGTTCGCAACTAAAGGTCACCATCTGGATGAACGAGCCACCATGGCTTAAAGGTTAACAGCTCGGACAGCTGTGGGTGGGACTCCCGCTCCACTGCTTATTAGCCTGCAGCAAATAAATTCTTCAATAGCCTCGGCCTCCTCCACAGAAGGCCAAAGAAATAAATGCCTCCCTACAGTATTTGCCGTAACTACCTGGGATCAAATCCTGGCTCTGCCTTTAACTAGCTGTGTAACCTCTAGCAAGTCGTTTGACCTCTCTGGGCCCCCATTTCTTCATCTATAAAATGGAGATAATGATAGTACCTATTACAAAGGGCTGTTGAGAAGATTGAGTTCAGATCTGTAAAGCCCTTGAAGCAGTACCTGGTGCACTGGAAATGCTACAGAAACGTTTGCGATTATTATTTGAACTTTCATACTCTATACACCTATATTGCTTTATATATGTCCTTTCATCCTGGTACATGAATATCCCCAATCCAGTGAAGGTTCTGCAACACAGATAACTGCTCCCTATACCCGATTCATTACCACAGGCTTTTAAGAAAGTCTGAAGAGTGTGAGAAAGAATCGGATGTGGGCACTAGTCTCACAGTGGGCACAGAGTTTAGCAGCAGATTAGTAGTAAGCCAGTTTCTAGAGGTTTAACACAATAGAAAATCCTAAAAGGTCTGTCCCCATGAAAACAGACTTCTTCTAGGACGAGAGATACAGTCGCTCACAGAAAACATGCATTTCCAGCATCTCTTTCTCTGATGGCTTCCCAGGATGGGTACAAATAAAGGGCTACCATGCCTTGAGCCTTATGGAAACTTGCACTTGAGCTCCCCGGCAGAGCCTGACCATACCCTGGAATTTGTCATCACCTGAATTCGATACACGTATATCTTAAATTCCAACACTCACCTTCTAAGACTGACCTTGTAGCCTTCAGTGCCCACTCCCCCACCCCACATCATTACTTTGGTCATCTCCGCCCTTAGGACCTGACCTCTGGTCAGTTCCTTTTTCCCTCTGCCTCCCACTTGCTTCCTCAGTGCTTTCCCAGGGAATTGGTCCTCTAGCTGCTCCCCTGGACCACTTTCTTCAGTGCTTTGAAATTCCTTTGTAACACTAAACCTACACCTCCTCTCTGAACAAACCCGACCCCTGGGTCACCACACAAACCGACATCTGTGTTTGCCCAGGTGGAGGGCTCTGTTCCAGAAAGTCCTGTGAAGGTGTGGACCATGGCACTGCCCTTCTCCATGCTCCCCGATTCCCCATTTTCCAAAACATTCACCCACTCCTCAAAGGTCTTTCTATATCCACTTCCCCCAGTCCTCAGAGGAAGACCTTACCTCCTCACTCTTAGAGAAAGCTGAGGCCCTTAGACAGAGAGCACTTTAACTCTCTGCTCTCTGCCATTCACTCATTCCAGAAGCGTTTTTGAATGCCTGTTATGTCCCAGGGTCATTATGCTAGGTGCTGGGGGTGAGATAAATAACACATTGCCTTTAGGGTGCTCTCTCTCTGGTGATGGATGCAGACAGGTAAGGAAGACTGATCAGCCCAACTGTCCCCTGTGCTCTGAGAAAACCCAAACTGGGCCCAGCTTTTGAGTAATCCCAGGCCTTATAAGGAACCTATAGGGAATCTATCTGCGTGATAATGTCTTATGTGGCTCAGCTCTGATTCTGAAAACAGACAGATGCATGTTGGCATGCAGGAGGCATCCACGGATAGGTTTCCCGTGGGGAATCAGGCATGCATTGTCCCTAGGCCGCTTTGAAACTTGTTCTTGCTGAAAAACTCCCTCACCTGGGATGGAGACAGCAGAGGTTTACTGTGATCTGTGCTAGACTTCCCAAAAATGAATGTAAACAGCTCAGCCTTCTCCCCTTTACATTTGCAAATGACCTTTCTCTTTGAAGTAATGGGCAACATTCTTTCCTTTGTTATCTGTAAATGGTATCCACCCAAAGCGAACCTGTGCATAGTTAATGAGGACCATCCTTGATGTAATGTACCTAGAATATCAATAAAGGCCTGTACAGGCAAGGGGTCAGGGCCCTCTCTTTATCATTTAGAGATCAGCCACACTATCCCCTTTTTTCTCCACCAGATTCCTTTAGTCTGCATGAATTTGTTCATCGGGAGACATAGGATAAACATCCACAACACGTGGTCTCGTGAGACAGTACTGCATCAGGGCATCTGAGGATCCCAGGCACAGGCCCTAGACATGGTAGAACAGAGATTAACTATTTTCATCAGCTCTGTCCAAACCCTGACCCAAGAACCCATAAATGTATACCTTTATTTATGTTATTCTTTCTCCACCTGGAACACACCTCCAGCTTTCTTTGCTTGGTTAGACCTTTCTTATTCCTTAAGGCTCAGTTCGTGCCTTCTCTTCTCCAGAGAGCATTCCCTAAACCCCTCTTTCTGGGCTGTTGTAGCATTTATAGAAATTACTTATCTTTGTTCATCCAGAAATTATGTGTACATCCAGTATGGCACAAACGCAACAGATGCCTATCAGCTGAAGTGAATAAATGTAGGCTCTGCTGAGCCAGCCCAGGGAAATCTGTTCCAACGTTTGTGTTTAGCGCCCTCTACCTTCCTCACAGCACCCTCTCACACCACGCTTGAAGGGGCCCTTGCCCCAATTCACTTTATCACTCATCAGTAATACTGAAAAATGACATTAGCTTAGAATATGGAGTAAGCTTGGAGGGCCAGAGATACCTTCAAAAGTACCATGTGGGCTCAGGGACTTGCTGAAGTCTAACCACTTAGATCGTGATCACAGACCAGGGATCTGAACTGAGCTCTCGCCCCCGATATTCCTGCCACTGGACAGGTGGGAACAGGGCCTTGAGAAGCAGAACTGCACTGCAGTGTATACGTGTCCTAGGGAGGGTGAGAGCAGCAGCCTCAGGGTTATAGGGATGGACAGTCAGGAAGCTGCCTCTTTGGTATCTGCCCCTCCTTTCTGGTGTTTGCTCCTGTTTTGGGACTTTTGTCACTGCATCAGCATTTTTGGGGGGTATTTAATAATGATATAGCCCCCTACACACACACACACACACACACACACACACACACACACACACACACACACACACACACACACACACACACACACACACATTTATACTCAAAAACACCATTTCTCTTGGCTGGAGTTTATTTGGCCAGGAGTGGACCCGACCTGGGCCAATCTCACCTCTGGAACTTTGGGATTAAGACACTCCACATGCAAAGAATTGTTTGCCACAGCGAAGGCCAGAGAAACAGCAATGGGGCCAGCGTACCGACAGCTCTGCGGTCCTGGGTGTCTGTCCCCAGGTTCCAATGGCCTCCCTCTACCCTGGATCCTTAAAGGAACCCTCCTATTCCCTTTCTGACTTCTAGTCATCTGGGTTGCTGTCAGTTACAAAGAAGCCTGACCAACTGAACAGTGGTTCCCAAACTGTGTGCCGAGACATCACCTGGCATTTGCAGGCGTACTTCTTTGCTCTCTTACTTGAATCAAGTTGTTGTATTGTTTCCAGTATTTCTTTCTACATGCGTAACGCTCTATGTGGGTGAAGAAAGTGTGCTGACCACTGAAGAGATGAGGCAGGTTGAACAGACCATCAGGAGACTGACGGGAAGTACAGGTGTGTAGGGGGGTCACCAGGCCCGAATGGACAGGGGAGCAGGACAAGTCCAGGGGACTGGCAGGTGCATCCAGGCGGGACGAGCAGAGTGTTCCCACTAGAGCTTACACGTTTTGATAAGGAAGTTCACCCTATGTCCACCAGCGGGCTGGCTGATGGGCAAATCCAACTGAGTGTTCATGTTTATTGTTACTTAAAAGGCAAAACCCTAATCATACTGAACGCTCGGTGTGCAGCAGATTCAAATTACAGAACTTAAAATTACAGGTAAATAATATGTTGACATATTCTGTGACCATACTGGGAGAAAATAAATGTGAAACTGAAAACTTTATAAATCAAAAGATTAAACTTTTATCAAATTCACTGTATATCAAGAACATGCCATGGGGGAGTGGGGGGAAGGTAGTTCAGCTTTATTTACGAAAAGCACTGACAAAACAATAAAAAGCCAAAAGTAAAAAGACATTTTTCGTTATAATATGAGCTGAAGTTTTATATTTCTTTATGAATTCAATTTAAAAAAGAGAAATGTCTGAGAGGAGCAACGGGCAGGCCTCATTCCACTTGTAAGTCCTTGCCCACCAGCATGGCGGTCACGGGGTGCATGCTGGCTCTGTGTGCTCGGTAGGTGCGGATGGCTAGGTCACGGGACTTGTCAAAGGCAGCCAGGTCCCTGCACAAAAAGGAGATGACAAATAATGACTTGTTTTGTTGTGTTGGAAAATTTTACTGTGCTTGTGAAGGAAACGAGGAGCAAACAGATTCATCATGGACATTTATGTCATGATTTATCTTTTTTCCAGAATTCCTGCCAAATCCAGAGTCAGAACAACTTCACAGAGATAATGTTTTAGTGTATCTTGCAGGCAAAATACAGCTTTTTTCCTTTACAAAGCATTCCTTTCTGTCAAGCAACCTACCCTTTTACCTCACTGCAATACTTGAATCAGAAAAAACTGGCTTTACCTGCTCAGTTCTCCTTCAGACATTCTTCTTGTCCATACCTACTCACCCGTTATCTTTTACTTGCTTTTAAAGATCTTTCTGTGTCCTATAAGATCACCTTTGGTTTATTTACTTTTCATTAGTGTCTAACCCTCTTTGGCCCATAAGAGGTAAACGATATATAATGCTTCTAAAAAGGCGAATGAAATTATCTCAAATTTTAAATATTTAGAAGTCTTAATTCCTCTGCAAAAATTTTACCTATAATCTTTAACAGACTTAATAATATGTATTATTTTTAGATTGCATTTTACACAGTATTTTAGCTACAACAAAAACACCTGCTTAAGATGTTCTTCTTCCCCACCCTTCCATAAATTCAAAGCATACTTTGACTTGACTCTTACTTGAATAAGGGTCGCGTAAACTTCATTCTTCCCTGTTCAGTCACCATTTTTAGAGCCAAGGGCACTGCCTCCTCCCATTTCGATTGAATGCAGAGCCGTAACCATCTGAAAGGAGGATTTTTAGGGAACGTGAGGTGGGAAAGGAGAAGGACGAGGCAGGATGTGACAGGTACACATGAAAATACTTTTCGTAATGATGAATCATCCTATTATAGTTACGTGGCACACCACTTTATATTATGTCTTTATTCGGGGAATCTCAAATACTCACATACACAATTTAACAATTGGAGAAGAGAAGGAAGAGGAATTTGTTCTTTAAAAAGATCATAACATTTTTAAAGGTTTGGCGTAAGGAGGTGCTCATGGACCTAATGTTCGCAATTTCTGAAGGAATTAAACTGGTTTAAGCCTCACACTACCAACCTGAATTCAAAAAGACTAACCACATGACAGAGTCAGAGACTTTCTAACCATTTCCATTTCAGAGTCAATTTGGCTGGTTGTGGAAGAACAGCTATTTACCATGGAATCCTGAACCCTAATCTTTTTTAAAGGTGAGACCTTAAAACAAATTCTTACAAAAAGATTAATACTATCGTCTTATAGGTATTGCAACTGTTCCTTAAAAAAAAAAAACACTGTGATTATTTATATAGGAGCAATAAATTTGACGAGGGTTTCTCAAGACTCATACTCTGCTTTCCCTTAATCCACCCTTGAAACTAGCTTTCTACTTTCTTCCACAGAGACAAGTTAAAATGATGTACCTGAATCGTATTTCAGAATTGTTAATGGCATTGAAGTTGTACACCTCTTGCATTCGCTTTATGTGCCCCAATGGAAGAGGTGCCTAAGAGCAAAATAAAAAAGTATCATTTCAACAGGATTCCTTGGAAGAAAGGAGCTGGAGAGAAATTCTTAGCCAGATTAAAATTCTAAATATTTTATAATATAAAAGTAAGTCAGATAAAAAAAAAAGAAACAAATGCACGCTAAAATGAGTTTTGTGCAAACTCATTCTGGATAAGGATGTTCTACTGGGAGCAGATACTTTGATTTGTGAGGTGCATGGAGAATTAAAAGAGAATCTCGCTCCTCAGGCTTTTTGGGATATATAAATATCAATTTTCAGATTCTTTCCACAGTCCTTCACGTTCTGCCTTACACCTTATATAGTTTAAATTTATTCCATTTTCCAGATTAAATCATAGTTTCTTAATTTTTTCCTCACGAATTCCCCCCAGCATTATCTTTGTATACTTTCTCTGAAATCCCTTTTAAATTACCTAGAGCCCTACAAAACAGCAGTGTTTAAACTTGCACATTACAGACCCGTCAGAGGCTGATGAATAATATGGACCCTTTCTTTAGGAAAAAAATACATGTACCATATACCATATACGCACAAACTTGAATTGTATAAATACAATTTCAGGAGGTTGATAAACCTCCTGTGCCCATCTTAACCCATGCTAACAGGGAGAACACCTTTGGGTGGAGAAAAGCGAAGAGAGTTCAGTTTGGACAAGGAGAGCCTGAGGCGCCCCTGAAGCCCAGGCTGTAGTGCCGCCAGGTCAACGGTAAATCGTCTTCTCCATCCTCGACCTCATCTTACAAAACTCACTCACTGTCTCTGCTCTCACCGACTGCTAGACCCTTTCCATATTATTTAATTTCAACTAAACTGCAAGTGCACCCTGGAAGGTCAGCTGGTTCGGGTCCCCTCCCAGGCGCCCTCGCGGCCCCCAGGCGTGCCACCCCCACCGCCAAGTCGTCCCCCACATTCTTTCTTCCCGGCGCCAGGCCACACATGTCTGTCTGTGCTGAAAGTGGTTCTGGAAGGCCCCAATGCCTTACAGTCCTGTTCCTCGTTTTGCATCGGTTCCACAGGAAGTTCTGCTCAAAGTCTTGTCCACCCCTCTCAAGGCCCTTTGACCCGAGGGCTCCGTGTCAGGGAATAGTGCGGACCCGGTCATTTTCTCCCTCTCAAAATGCAGCACCCCCTTCTGGTTTCACGTCTTCTTTTAATCACCTGGGCCTGAAACCTTGAGATCCCCTTGAACTCTTCCTTGTTAACCCTCAAATCCAGTCAGTCACAAAGCCCTGTGCTTCCATCCTGTGTGATGTCCCTCTCACCTGTCCTGTTCTTTCCCTTCCCACCAGGCCTGCCCTCATGTCCTATCCTCCCACGAGCCTCTCACCTAATGTCACCACCAGCATTCCCCGTGTCAATCCAGCCTTCACATCACCAGCAAAGTAGTTTTCATAACCACCATTTCATCAAGTGACTCTCTTGTGAAAAATGTCAAATCCTTGCCCTGGCCGGTGTGGCTCAGCTGGTTGGAGTGATGTCTTGTAAACTGAGAGGTCATGGGTTCAATTCCCAGTCAGGGCACATGCCTGGGTTGTGGGTTCAGTCCCTAGTCAGGGCGCACGTGAGAGGCAACCAATTGATGTTTCCCTCTCACATTGCTGTTTCCCTCCCTCCCTTCCCCTCTCCCTAAAAAGCATCTCCTCCAAAGCATCTCCTCCAGTGAGAATTAGAAATAATAATAATAAAAACAAAAAAATAAGTCTCTTTCAAAAAAATGTTAAATCCTTTCCTAGAGACTAAAATAAAATCTAAAATGCTCAGCATTCAAGACTTACGCGGTCGGACCCTGCCAGTGCCATCTGCATTCACTCACCCACCAGAGCTTGGCCCTGCCCCACAACACTGGCCACCCTCCCCGCCGCGCCCACCCCCCCCCACCCACCACTCGCTGCATCCTCGGACTTGAATTCCTCCGTCCCGCTGACACCGCTGTGCTCAAGGCCAGCCCTGCTCCCCCAAAAACCTTCCTTGATTACCACAGTTGGGAGTCCTTCTTCCCAAACGTTTTTCTCAAATGATAACTAAAATATACCTCCTTTTACTGCTAAATTTTGCATGAGCGACCTCTTTCTTTTACTAGGTTATACATTCTATATTTCTTATATATACTTTTATATTCAGCACAATACTGAACATAGTAGGTATTCAATACATGTTTTTAAGTAAATGAATGAATTTTGTCCTTTTCTCTATCAGTTTCCACAGCAAAGATTTTTTTCCAAGTTGGGTTCGACATAAATGCTGTGCCCTATGCCCATTCTCACTTCCAAGGTTTTGAGCTAGTACTTACTTTCTGAAGCATCTGTGCTAAAAATTCATTCAACTGATGAGAAGTGAGATCTTTCAGGTCTGCTGAGTTGAATGAGTTTAAATCATCTTCTTTGGCCTAAAATAAATGTTACCTCGTTACTTCCATTCATGTGCTATTTAATATTTATTGGTTCACTTGACATAAAAGTAAAAATTAAGAAAAAGACAGAAATACAAGAATATATATAATTAGTTTTATAATTTTTATAAAATTATAAATAATAAATTTAAGCTTTAGCTACTTTAATATTTCTGATATTGCATCACTGTATCTATGACTCCTAAAATCTATATTACTTAAAAAAAAATTAAGACTATTAACAGTGAGAGTGAGGAAACTCTTGACATCCTTTATACCATTCATGCTAATCTGTCTTTTATTACCAGGATCTCAGCTGACAACTCAGAGGGTACAGAATAAATTAGTTTTCCTCCCCTACAAGAATTACTCCTACATTTTCCATTAAGGACTGATCCCAGGTTTATACTCACTTTGGCTTCTCTAAGGGTTATGTTTCAGTGTGTACAGGAAGAAGCTGCTCTGCAGGAAGTCTCAAAGAGATGGGCAATAATCCCGACAGAGCAAAAGTGCCTCAACCCTTCCCCAACAGTTAGCATTCGCAGCTGCCCAAGATCATTTTAGATTTACTGGGTGTGTTTAACAGCTTATAAATGACTTATAAGGAAAACAGAAGATGCAAATATTTCTGTGCACTTTTTTTAAGAGTTAAAAAGCAGCAAGAAAAATCAGAAGCAATGTTGTCAACATCTACTTGTTTTTCCCCTTCCACTTTACACACTGGGAGCTGATACAGTGTCATATCACTCTGGACAAGCTTGGCTTACAAAGAGCCTTTCCAAACACATGAGCACATGAGTGAAGCACCCGCCGCCCCGGCCCCGCCGCCTTCATGCAGAGACGCATTCGCACAGCTCCAACGGGACTCAAAAGCCACACACTGTTACTCACGGTGATCCATCTTTGACTTAAGGCAATGCAGGCGTTTGTCAGAGTCATGTCGTAGCTGCAAAAAGGAATGAATACTAGAGATTAAATTTATAGACATGAAGACGCTTTTGCATAAATGCAATTTTGAGGTTA
This sequence comes from Macrotus californicus, assembly GCA_007922815.1. NCBI lineage: Eukaryota > Metazoa > Chordata > Mammalia > Chiroptera > Phyllostomidae > Macrotus > Macrotus californicus. Next base: position 5,492 of record VMDR010002877.1, on the reverse strand, counting down.
CAGAATGTAGTTAAATTTCAAAGTCATTTTTAAATAAAAGTAAAGAACCCCAGAGAGCTAGGAATAGGAAATCTCCTGCCTGACTTAATGTAGTACTGGCGTTGTCTAAGTACTCGGAAATCTAAGTGCATACCCAGTTAATGAAACTCCTGACCATTCTTTGGGGAGAATGCCACACATCTCAGCAGGTCACAGACTTGAGTAGCAGACACTGAAGGAGCTGGACCTCGGCTGAGCATGGGTAGTGTTTACTGTGCGGCAGGGGCAGTTCTGGGCACTCAGGACAACAGACAAACAAGAGTCCTCGCTCTCCTGGGCCTGATGCTCTGTTGTCCCAATCGTCCAACAAGTCTGCGGGCACTTACGTGACGGGCACGGTCCTAGGCACTGGGGAAACACTGGTGTCACAGAAAACCCTGGGCAGACTCTGAAACCATGTGATACTTTTGTTTCTCTCTTTTTAGAAAACAGTGGAAATAACAAACTCTGACTATTAAACCAAGCAAGATGTGCTAAAATTTGTGTATTCTCATCTTAGAAATTAAATCTTGTTTTATAACAATGGAAGAGACTGCGTAATGTGTGCATAATTCTTGCAAAACGCTGTCTGTCCTCTTCATCCATGAATCCTGTTTGCTTGCTGTGGAATGTTCTATTAGAGAACAAAGGGGCACCTGGCCTGCGGGTCTAAGTCAAGTGAGTTTTGATGAGCAGTTCCCACTGAACCTGCTTCAAGGGAGCTTGTGCTCCAGGGAGATAATAAAGGCTCAAGGCAGTGACCTTCTCTGAGTCAGCTGCCAATTTATCTTCATGAAACATCAGCTGCGGGCGTTATATAAACCCCTGGGTTTGTCCTCAAGACCAAATGGTATGACAGGTCGTGGATTACTCAGGCAGTAAATAAATCACCTTCAACTAGAACGTTATTCATTTCAAAAGGAACGATAGGAGAGTAAAAACCTTTGGCTGGTGTGTTTCTTGGTGCCCTGAAATTTCCTTCCATTGTAATGAAAAGAACAAGGTAGAGCCTAGCCCAAGGAGGGAAGCAACCCTTATTCATGGCAAGGTCCTAAGACAAGTAATGAGCAAAACCAGATACATGAGCCCTGCTCTCATGGTGCTTCAAAGTAGTAAAGGAGAAGGACGTTAATAATCACACAAATAAATGCAGAATTGCTACTGTGGCAACAGCCATGAAGAGGCAATACAGAGCACCAAGAACGGGAGGCTTGGCCTGGTCAGAGAGGCTAGGAAATGCTTCCACGATGGAACACTTCGTGCGCTGAGCCTGGAGTGAACTCGGTGAAGAGCACTCCACACGGAAGGGACGGCATTCCTGGACAGAACACGTGAGTGTGCATCCTCACGTGACTCATGGAAAACCAGGTTTCAGGGGCCTAATTGAGGAAGGTGCTTAGTTTAAAAGGCTCTATATTGGAGGAATTAAGACAACCAGGGTTTGAATCTCAACTCCTATTTCTTACCTGCTGCATAACCTTGGGCAAGACACTTTACCTAGCTAGGCCTCATTTGCCTCCTCTGGAAATGAGAACGATAACTTCTAACAGTTACAATGATTAACATAATACTTAGGACATTTTTCTTATTGCAAATGTTTTCAAGGAAAGGGCAATATCTTACTCTTCCATCTCTCACCATCCTTGCACAGAAAGGAGGCACTGAATAGTTACGTGCAATGAACTAAGCTGGTATATTTTTAAATATCCTAGAAATTGTTCTTTTGACCTCAGGTTTAAGGCTCAAACACCTAAGAACTCTCCTCTCATCACTACCTAGTAACAGCTTCAGGAAGGCAGACGACGCTTTCAGGTATTCTGGGGAGCTCTAGGACGGAGGGGAATGAGAAGGAAGCCATTAACAGGGTGAGCACTCACTTGGGTTTTACAGGAGGCAGTCCAGGGGAGTAGAGCCAGGTGTTCCAGTCAACTTGATTGAGAATGTCAACCTGTCAGCAGTAAGAACACCCAGTTTTCTATGGAACAATCTTTTCTATTGAAAAAAATCTAAAACAGACTTTTAGGTCCTTAAATCTACAATTTTGTCTATATGGACACGCCAAGATAATTTCTAAGCCTCTTTTCTAAAATAAATTTATATCAATAGTGTTCTGTTAAATAATTAAAATATGAAGAGCACATACAACAAATAAATTTTTAAAACACTACTGCGGATCTCTCTGAAACAAGATAATTCCACACACTAGGTCGTGTTATTGAGATCGTATTTTAAATAGGAAAAAATACCATGAAAGACTGAGTCTTAAATTCTAGTCAATACTACGATTAAGTAATTCAGATTGGCCTAACAAACAGCCATTAAAGATACACTGGGCATGAAAAATAAAAGCTCTTAACAGCCAACCTTATCTTTAAAGTGAGAATATAGGAAATCCTTCCAGTCATCAGTGGTTATGCTCTTGTAGGAAAATTTCTCAACATAAGCCTTCAAGAATCCTAGGAAAATCTCTAAGAGTTAAAAAAAAAAAGAGTCTATTAATGGAAGGGTAATTATTTAACTTTTCTGTTGTGTGTTTGGCATTGCACTGTCACCCAGAACGTTCCGAGAAGAGGGGAGCCAATGAGGACCGTGAGAGCGAAAGAATGTTCAGAAAAGGAGGTGGGACTAACTTGGGGCTTGAAGAGCGGATGTAATTTGGTGGGAGGGAGAAGAGGAATTACAGGTGCGGGATCGCACAGTGCAGACACAGACAAGGAATACACATCACGAGCTCCAAAAGCAACGACCCTAGTGTGACCAGACAGGAGAAAAAGGAGATCAGACAGGCAGAAGGGGCCCAGACGGGGAAGGGCTTTCAGTCGATCAGCAAGGAGAGCACCTCAGTGTCCGCCACAGGGGACATTACATCAACTCAGCATATCTCCACGCTGTGATACTACGATGGCATGAAGACAGATTCGCACGTTCTGACACGGAAGGGTATCTATGAAACGCTGAGTTGAGGAAATGTAGAATAAGGATGGGGTGTGAGTCCTCTTCTGTAATTAAAATAACTGCACACATTTATTTGCCAATTTGTTCATTTACACCTAGAAAAAGATCCGGAGCCACACACACTGAACCGCTAACAGCGATGTTATGTCTACGGAGTGGAAAGGGGCTGAGGGACTCTCCCTTGTTACTCTTACAAACTATACTGCACTCTTTTTTTTTAATGAATATATCCAATTTTCCTAATTTTTTAAAAACTGATGAGTTTTTTTACATTCAAGCGGCACAATTTTAGAGTCAGTGGTTATCCGAGGTTTTAAGTAGAGGTAATAATACAGATTTCTTCAGCAGCTGCATACAGAAGGAACGGGGAGAACAAAACAGAGCAAAAACCACAGTTAAACATTCTTCCTCACTCTTCACAGCATCCTAAAAAAGGAAATCAGAAAATGCCAATGACTTGCCTGGCCCTCCAAGAAGCTGCTCAAGGTAAAAGAGCAAAGCAAAGCCCTTTTCATAGGGAACCGAAGAGTATGCCACATCCGGGTCCACATTCGTCAGATCAACCACGAGTCTGGTGAAGGGATGTGTATCCCCAAGAGTCTTTATCTGCAAGACACCAAATGAGATGAATGTTTAAGCACGAAGACTGGTTACCACCATGCAAACAAGCTAATGGGGAAGGCCCACTTCCCTCAGTGGCAAAACTTCAGGGAAGGCTAGAACATACCCAACCTAGAGACTGGAAACTATAGGGTATCTGAGCCTCAATTTCTGGAAGTCTATTAGTGTTTCTTGCCCAATAATAAGCTTTATTCTTGTAAAAGACTAGAAAAATGTTTCAATGCCTGGTCAGCACATTCAGCTTTCAGAAACAGCCCTTAAAGATGACTTAAGTATACCAAATAAAATTGAAACGGAGTAACGGACTATTTTGATTGGGAAGACCCGATGAGGTCGCACTGGTCAAGAACACACTTAGGGTTCGGGCTCGACAGAACCTTCCACCAGCATCTGCTCGATTTTGCACACCTGTAAAAATGGTTCTCTTGTTGTTACTTAGGAAAGACGCTTTTCAAACTCAAATTTTTGAACACCTATAGAACTTTGGGCGATTGCTTTTACAAGTGTGACTCATTTACCGAATTCTGTAGCTCTCCCCATCCTCCCAGAGCGTGAAAATGTCGGAACTTTTCACCAAGCAACCGTCCACAGATGTGGCGTTCCAAGTACACAGTGTGTCCTTCATTTAACCTAAAAGAAGTTTTTTTAAATAAAAATAAAAACAGTGACATAGCTGAGAAGAAAAGGCATTATAATCAGCAAGCTCTTTCCTTTTTGGCTTTTCTTCAATGTAAAGCAATTATAAAGCATGAGCACTCCAGTCTAGTGCGGCTGCCTCGGAGGCTCCCCTGCATTCGATCCAGAACAACGGGAAGCCCGACCGGCCAAGCAGAGGGCAGCCGGGAAAATTAAAAGATGGTTCTGGCTTTACCTGTCCATGCACCAAAACGTGACTGCCCCAGGAACTAAGTAACAAGCATAAACTAAAGGCCTCCTTTCTACCTCACACTGTGACAGTGTTACAGATTTAAAACAAAGGAAATCTACCAAAGAGACAATATCAAAGAATAACAAGATATACACACAAAACAATTTGGAGTGGCGGGGAGGCAGGAAAAGAAATTCATCAGTAACAGGAACCAAGAAAGGAATAACAATATTTCTTACCAAAAGTGGTCCCACGTTTTGTTGGTCACCAGGTTTCCTGTCCAGCTGTGAGATATTTCATGTGCAATAACCTAAAGAAAAATGTGGACACAGCTGCAGTCAAACTGACACCCTTACTCTAAAAGAACTCATTGTTAAGCATTCTAGTTCTTTCCATTCCAGTTGTTCATTTTCTTTTTTAACATTTAGCTGAGAGGTTCACATTGTTAGTTCAGCAAAAAATAATTTAGCTCATTTAAAAAGTATTAGATGAAATGGATACATCACTTTGTTGAAAATATTTACTAAACATATGAAGAGATAAAAGTATAAAATGTTCTCAGATCTGTTCAATCTAATGGTTACTGTAATGATGTCTTACAACAAGAAATCTCAAGTTTTCTTTTATAACTGTATCTTCAACATACCGCAGTGAGCATTTTAAATTCCACTGACTTAATACTTTACGAAGTATGAAGTATGAATAAATGTTAATAAATGTCTATAAATAATACATGTTTAACTTACATTGGAGAGTGACTTGTCACCTGCCTAAAAAAGAAGAAAATCCCCTTAGTATTTCAGTAATCAAATCATGGACTACACGTACATCTCAAAGACCGCCTATATCAAGATGTATTCTGACGTTAGCTGTTCACTGTACTTCTGCGGGGCACTCCAAAGAGTTCAGAAGAGACATGTGTTAAGAAATGAAACAAACAATGCAGGACTGAAACACAATGTCATTCTTGACAACGCACGACGGAGAAAACAGCCTCATTCTTTCTCTCCTAAAAACCCTAGAGAATTCT
>VMDR010002876.1:0-81731 GCA_007922815.1 Macrotus californicus | reverse complement strand
AGGCCCCATTTACGATGTTTTACTCATAGCCACAAAAACTATCTCCTGAACAGATTTCTACTCAAGTGATTGCTCCCTTAATGCAATATATTACAGGACAATTCCTCTAACTGGCCTTGAGCTTACTAAAATTTATCATTCTAGCTAACAACTATATAGCCAGCGAAAAGCTTGACCTAAGAATAGTTCAAAATTAGAAGTGAGAGTGGAGATGTTAAAACTGATAGCATAAGAGACTACTGTGAACAATTAATGCCAACAAATTTGACAACTTAAAAGAAATGGACAAATTCTTAGAAACATATAACCTACCAGGACTAAAATTATGTAGAAATAGAAAATCTGAACAGACTGATTACTAGGAAGGACTTTATATCAATAATCAAAAACCTCTCAACAAACAAAAGTCCAGGACCAGAAGGCTTCATTGGTGAATTCTACCAAACATTTAAAGAAGAATTAATGCTAATCATTCTCAAATCTCCCACAAAATAAAAGAGGATGAAACACTTCCAAATTCATTTTACAAGGCCAGCATTAACCTGATACCAAAATCAGACAAGGACACAAGAAAAGAATATTACCAATGTCCCTGATGAACACAGGTACAAAAATCCTCAACCAAATTCTCAAATATTAGCAAATGAAATTCAAGAAAACATTAAAAGGGTAATACAGCATGATCAAGTGGAAGTTACCCAGAAATGCACAGATGGTTCAACATCCACCAATCAATCATTGTGATACATCCCATTAACAAAATGAGGAATAAAAATCATGATCATTTCAATAGATGTTGAAAGAGCAGTTGAAAAATTTCAGCATCCATTTATGACAAAAACCCTCAACAAAGTGGGTATGGAGTGAATATACCTCGACATAATAATGGCCATTTATGACAAATTCAGTAAAACTAGGGGATATAAAATTAATGTACAAAAATTTGTTTAATTTCTACATACGAATGACCGATTATCAGAGAAATTAAGAAAACAGTCCTATCAGGAATAAAATACCAAAGAAAAAGCTTAACCAAGGAGCTGTAAGACCTCTACACTGAAAATGATATCAATGAAAGAAGTTGAAGAGAACACATATAAATGGAAAGTTATTCCATGCTCATGGATTGGAAGAATTAATAATGTTATAATGTTTAATCTTTCCAAAGCCATCTACATATTCAATGCAATCTCTATCAAAATTCCAATGGCATTTTTCACAGAAATAGGACAGAAATATTTTAAATCCTAAAATTTGTATGCAACCACCAAACACCTCAAATAGCCAAAGCAATCTTGAGAAAGATGAATAAGGCATCCCACTCTCTAATTTATACTATATTGCAAAGCTATAGTCATGAAAACAGTATGGTATTAGCTAGCATAAAAACAGAGGCATAGATCAATAGAACAGAATAGAGAGCCCAGAAATAAATGCACACATCTATGGTCAATTAATTCACAACAGAGGAGCTAAGACTACACAATGGGAAAAGGACAATCTCTTCAGTAACTGTTGCTGGTAAAACTGGACAGTCACATGCACAAAGATTACACTGGACCAGTATCTAACACCACCCACAAAGTTAATTCAAAGTGGATTAAAGGCCTCAACGAAAGACCTGCAACCATAAAACTCCCAGAAGAAAACATAGGTGGGTACGCTCCTTGACCTGGGCCTTGGCAATGATTTTTTTGGATTTAAAACCAAAAGCAAAGGCAATGAAAGCAAAAATAAACAAATGGAACTAAATCAAATGAAAAGACAATTTACCAAATGGAAGAAAATATTTCCAAATCATAATCTGATAAGGGGTTAATATGCAAAATATATAAAGAACACAACTCAGGATGTGAGGGCGATCTGGCTGCGACATCTGTCACCCCATTGATCTCCAGGGTTGATTCGGCTGATCTGGCTGGCTAGGCGGGTGTCCCCTTCCTCCCTCACCAATCCATGTGCGTCTCTCCCGAAGCTGCGCACTCGGTTGAAGAGGACGACCTTCCCAACTCGAGGAGAGGACCGGTCTTCGGTCAAGGGTATACGAGTAGCTGCACTCCCCTGCTAGAACCTCCAAACAAGTTCTCAAGAACACAACTCAGTGGCAAAATGAAAAAGTCTGATTAAAAACCAGGCAGATGATGTGAACAGACGTTTTTGTTAAAAAGACATACAGATGGCCAACAGGAATGTTAAAAGGTACTCAGCATTAATCACTAGGGAAATAGAAACCAAAACCATAGTGAGATATCACCTCGTAACTGTTAGAATGGCTATTGCCAAAAAGAACAAACAAGTGTTGGCAAGGATGTGGAGTAAAGGGAACCCTTGTGCATTCTTGGTGGGGCTATAAATTGGTGCAGCCACTGTGGAAATTGGGATGGATGTTCCTCAAAAAATAAAAATACAGCTACCATATGATCTGGCAATTCTATGTCTGGGTATTTATCTGAAGAAAATGAAAACACTAATTCAAAACGATATTCCCTCCCCACCCCCTATGTTCACAGCAGCGTTGTTTATAATAGCCAAGATATAGAAACAACCTCTCCATCCATGGATAAATGGATAAAATGTGACATACACACACAGGATTGTTATTCAGCCACAAAATAAAGAACATCTTGCCATTGGCAACATGGATGGGCCTTTAGGGCATCACGCTAAGTGAAGTAAGTCAGACAGAGACACACCACACTGCACTTAGATGTGGGGTCTGGAACAGAACTGAGCTCACAGATACAAAGAGCAGACTGGTGGCTGCCAGAGGCAGGGAGAGGGGTGAATGGGTAGAGGGGTCAAAGGTACAATCTTCCCATTATAAAATAAATTAAGTTCCTTGGGATAATAATATATAAGACTGCGTTGCATAGTTGAAAGTTGCTAAGAGAGTAGATCTTAAAAGTTTTCACAACAGAAAAAATTTTTTTGTAACTATGTAAGGTGGTGGATGTTAAGTGGGCTTATTGTGATCATTTCACAAAATATACAACTATCAAATTGTTATGTTTTACACCTAAAATTAATATTATGTTAAATGTCAAATTATACCTCCAAAAAATTAGACAGGAAATAGGAAGAAAAAAGAAATTCAGTCATTTTTGCTATTCCTTCTCTCTCAAATGCAGGTTCATACAGGGAAGAAAAACTTTGGAATCTTCTGGTTAAGTGGCAATACACTTAGTTGCCATTTAAAGCATGTTACTTTGAAGATCAATGGCAAACAGAAAATTAGGACTTGGGCTAGAATCTAGTCACTGAATGTTCTCAAAAGTCCTTTCCTTTGATGTGGATCAGTACAAAATGTCAGTAAAGCTCTGTTTTCCTTAACAGACCCCACACAAAACAGGCAGGTCAGACTAATAAAAGCTTAACACTACTTGACATTTTCTATAAATGATCTAGATGGTAATGATTGCAGTTACGTTTGTAGTAAATATCTGTTGATATTTTCAGGTTCTATTTGAAATAGGATTATAATCATGCCATTTTTATTGACTATAAAATGTGATGATTACTGTATTTGAGAGAATGCTCAATCTGAGTCGAACCCAAGGCTGCCTTTATTTTTAACTACAGCACCATAATTTTGGTTCGTTAGCTCACATTAAAGAAAATTATCCCTTTTTAATACCCTACTATTTGGAAGTCAGTACAATATCTTATCTGCTAAGAAGAGGTACAAGAAGCTTTTGTACAGCAAAAGTAAATGACCCAGAGCCCAAACTTTGAAGTTCAGACTGTAAAATTCACAGGAAAAGCAATTAAGTCTTCTTTCCGCCCACTGCTCACAGAGTGTTCCAACCACTCGTTATCCTTTCACATTGTCCCTTTAAACTCGGCTATGTTTCTAAATCCACAGGAACTTAAAGTGGGGGAAGGGGTCTCTCCCTTCTTTGTCATCATGGTGTGACTGTTCACTCTTCCTTACAAGTTTTCCCACCGAGAGAGAAAGGCAGAATGGTCCCGTTCCGCAGTGCCTTTCGATGAAAACTGGTAATAAGACCAGGTGTGACTCCAAGAGGAGACATTAGAGAATGACCAAGTGGAGCCTCTCTGGAATCTCACATGACATGCCTCACGTATTTGTGCTGGGTCAGGGTCATTAGCATCTTTCCGTGTCAAGCTGAAAACATTGCCACCGCACGGACAGCTGGATGTGGTGTTTTTTGGGGAACAGTTTTTCTCTTTGTTTGCTACCGCACTGGTAGGTTGGTTCAATAATAAGTTGGGAGAACTTTTTGTTTTAATAAACAACCAAAAATAAATAAATAAAATTGAGGGAGGTGCTTGGCATTGAAGGCAGCAAGAAGTGACAGTGAAACAAAATCCCCTGATCGAGGTGGGTTGGGGCCATTATGACAGGAACATTATAGTTCCAAGAGCATCAGTTAATTAGGGCACTGGATGTGATAACCCTCAAGCATTTCTAAAAGGTCAAGTGGAAATTATTTTCAAAATGCCCAATAAGCCATTCTGTAAAGTGTTTAAGGAAGCAAAACTTTGCTGTGCCTGATTTCCCAAAGCAGCAACTGAAAATATTTCCTTACTAGAAATAACAATAAAACACATACAACTTACCTCGTAATACTCCCCACACTCTGTTGGCCTTGAGGAAAGCCACTGGTCCTTTCACAGATAAAGTATCTGTATTGAAAATAAAAGTTTGTTAATCCCTTAATGACACACGATAATTTCCCAACCATGCGATTGGTATTTCTGGACTTTCTTTCCTGAGCTCCAGACCTGTTTTGTCCAACTACCTCCTGCACATCACTTAGCTGTCCTGTAGATTCCTTTTACTCCACATGCCCAAAACTGAACTCTTCCCCCTTTCCTGCTTCACATACTTCACCTGTCCGTCTCCTCGGTTGTTCGTCTCTGAGTCATAGCACCACCCTTTAGCCAGCTGAGTTGTTCAAGTCAGGAACTTGAGTTTTATCTTCAGGATTCCTCCCTCCTCCCCCACCCCAGTAGAGTTATTGTCTGCAATTGCCCCTCAATAGAGTAGGGTCATAGTTAAGCTGAGGTTTCCTTTGTGAAGCCTCTGGGATCACTCAAATCTTCCAATCCGTGTAGCCAGGGAGTTCTCTCTGCTCTTTCTCTTCTGTGCTTCTCCACTTTCCCTACACCTGCCTATCCCAAGTAACACCCGCAGTCTTCCTTAAGACTCATTCTTAACTCACTTTAGCTTAATTCAACTTGTCCCACTCATCTAGGGGCTCCAGTTGGCTCTTACTAGGCAAAGGGGGTGCTAAATCTTCAGTCCTTGAATCGTACTCTGCCTAAGGTGGTCCCAATAATCATTTTAGTCTTTTACATTTGGGGTGGAGTCGACCACAGGCCAAGTAAAGCACCATTCAGCACAGAGAGACTGAAAACTCAGGGGAGACTGGCGCAGACTGTGGCACAGTAAAGACACTCAAGGGCTGCAGGTTAATGCTTCCATCCTGTATCCGGGCCGCATCTCACCCTCCAGCTCCACCTCCACCCCCCAGACTATCACAGGACACTGGGCTGCAGGTGAAATCATGTGACCCTCTCAGCTGACAGTCTTCTGACCAGGTAGCCTTTTCCATCAGAAGATTGAGCAATGAGTTAGCTGAAGTCCAGGCTAAGAACAACACTGTTCTTATGACTACAATCTAATCATGATTCCGCTCCATCTATGTCAAATCTTAGCTACCTAGAGCTCACAGGTCCGTTAGTCACTGCTGAAAAACATTTTTTTGCCATGTAATAGTTTTGCGATCTCCCAGAAACAGCACAAAGAGTCATGCAACATGTTGCATGTGCCAGTTATTTTCCAGTAAACTGAGGACTGGATGATATTGAAAAGGATTTTGATTCAACTCAATGTAAAAACCACAAATATAAAGCAGTTGGAAGGAGATTTTGTTTTCTAAATAAATGAGCACACAAGCTAGAGAATTTCAATTTTTATTTCAAAACCAAATCATTACTGTTAACAACGATTACCTCCCTGACTTGAAATGGGAGTGGCATCTTTGACTTTTCAGCTATTGCTTTCTGTACTTTTGCACCATACTTTTGTTTTAAAGGGTGTACATCCGAATAGCATCAGTATGTTCTCCTTTAAAAACTATGAAATAGTGTAGGTCTCCTTTGAGATGCCCACCCAACTCCCTTTCCTGTCCTCGGACACAACATTTATCAGGCCTCTCCTAGGCATGTTCACGCACATGTGTATAACGGGAAAGTGCAGTTGTTGTTTTACATCGTGTCCCTGTCGACACACAAACACACAATTTCACTGAACATCCTTGTACATGCAATTATTTCTCTACAGTAGAAACTAGAGTGCTTCTGGTTCTGAGGGCATTGCGATTTTTATAATTTTTATTAGGAGATAATGTTGTAGCACTTGTTGCTTCCCTTGACATTTCCTCACACTCTGGAACAACAGGTGATATCTTGTTACTTCCACTTGTGCGTGTTACTTTTATCATCATCATCATCGTCGTCGTCATCATCATCTTGTTTGAAACTTAAAGCTAGTTTATCTTTCCATGAGAAAATTTCACAATCAACTTGTCTTAAGAAACTTCCTTTCAGAAAAAAAGGGTTAGCAAAGCTGAATCATAGATAAACTATAACCCTCTATTTTCTGGAATGTATAATATGTCATTGCATTGCCAACAGTCAGCAAAGATCCCTTGACAATTTAATGGCCACTTTATCTTCATTCAGATTGCAAAACCTAATCCATACGGTGTCTGAGCGCCGGCTGTCAGCAAATCACTCGGTTAGTGTTGGCAATGTGTCCTGTTTCTCTTCCAGGTATAGCACTGAAGGAAACCGAAGTTATTTTTTTGAAGAGATGTATTATTAAGAAATCTCGTCTATGCCAAGAGGATGAGGAGATGTCCTTCACTGTCTGGGGGGCTGTCTAGGGACAAAGGAGCCACTCCGTTCTCATACACAGCACCCTCGCTGTTGTCACACCCAGCTCACAGTCAGCTCTCTGTGCTGTTCCACATCGCCCATGTCCTCCTACTGCTCCTCTCTGATCCCCTGGTTCAGCTCCTCATTGTTCCCAGTCAGTGCACCCCATGCAAAAGGCCTGCCCCGTTGTTTATTCCCTCCAAAAAATTAGGGAAAAGCCTTCGAAAATGTTTGAGGCAACCAAAAAATCGTGTAGGTAAATCTTGATTATATTATTGAGCAAATGAAATAGCTGCCCCACCTCGAGCTCTGCATTATCTTTGTGTCAGATTAGATTATAAGTGGAGATCAGACATATAAGCACAGCTGTATAGTCAAAATAAAAGTTAAGAAATTACCTAGATGTCCAGAAATAAGAGATTAGCCAACTTAGTTATGGCACATTCAGGCAAAAATATTCAGTGAGATACATGTTTATAATGTACAATATTATTATTTTAAAAAATCAAATGCAAAACCACGTACATAGAATTAACCCCATTTTCATGTTATTATCATGCTTATATTTATATATCTGTAAAATACTTAAACTTATTGCTCTTTTAAAAAATCTGAAATAACCAGGGTTAACTGAGTGCTGGAATTACGAGTGATTAATTTCCTCCTCTCCGCTTACTGTACTTTTATCATCAGACTTTAATGGGAATTTTAAAAACAGGAAGTAAAAACTCCCTAGCCAAGAACTCATGACAGTTCATGGCATGGAGACTGCTTTTGGCACTTAAGTCTGCAGCAGCTTTTGATATGACACGTTCACATCACCTAGGTACTCACAGGACTCATCCGAAGAGATATTGGGGAACATGCCGCACTCTGAGTCAAGGACCACTGAGACGAGAAGCTGCTGTAAGTCCATTTTAACATGGGATTTGGCAGGGCGATGATGCCACTTGTGGGTGCCAAAAATATAGTCATAATACCTGTGTGAGAAATAAATTGAACCAAATTTTAAACCGCCGCAGCTGAGTTTTAAATGCATGTGTGGTAGCAGAAACTGTAGTTGACCCCTTGAGTCCCTGCTACCCCATGTTAGTCCGACTAGAGGCTCTCACCCCAAACTGCACGTTAGAATCGCCTAGGGAGCTTTTTGAAACTACTAATGACTGGACCTTCAGAACTAGAATTTTGGAGAGTAGGATCCAGGCATGGGAGTTTTTAAAGTTACCACACACTCGCAGGTGACTCACATGAAGTCCCCAGGAAGAACCACCAGTCAAACCAGTGAAGGTAACCCAGTCACTCTTGAGTATACAAGCCAATTCTGACCAGTGATTGGGTGGGGGCGGGAACATAGTAGGAAGTTTCCTAAATGAGCCACAAGGAGAAAACTTTCTCTGCTTGTGATATCTGGGCCAGTTGCACCCACACTAAAGATGGCTGAGTGGAGATGGAAGGAATACCGATTTCTTAACTCATCCTGTTGAGCCACTTGGTCAACTAGCCCTGAATCCGTCCCTGCTTTGGGACTTCCTGTTATGTGAGACAATAGGTTTTCTTATTGTTAAGACAGATTGAGTCATGGTTCCTGATATCTTCCAACAAAAGCATCCTAGCTAACATATAAACCTCCAAGTAATGTTGCCAGACCACAGATTTCTCACTGAGGCTTTGAAAGCAATTGTTTAGATAATATTTTATAGATGCTGATGAGCCAGAGGTTGTGTGTGCCACTTATGTGTAAGAACATTTTGTGTTTTTCCGGAGGAATAAGGAGGGGGGCACATTCCAATGAGTTTGGAAGTGCAGGGGAGTCAGGCAGTGGGAGGGGACGGAGGAAGGTGCCGGGGGCCCCTTTCACACAAAAACCTCCACAGATTCAAAAGGCAGCTAAGATCACAGAACTAAATCTACACTTAAAAGTGATTAGGATGGCTAATCTTACATGTCTTTCACCACATTACATGCTGGCTTGTCCCAAGTAAGGAAAATCTTGGCCCTGGATATTAAAACCCTAAAGCAAACCCAGTGGATTCTGAGGCAGTCGTATCCCAGGTACAGGCATATCTCGATTTATTGTGCTTCACAGATGTTATGTTTTTTACAAATTGAAGGCAAGACCTTCCACCAGCATAAAGATTACAACTTACTTTATTGCAAGGCTTGCTTTATTTCTGTGGCTGGAACTGAACCTACAATATCTCCGAGGTGTGCCTGTACCTGGGTAAGTCAGCATTTCAGGAACTGAGAGAGTGAAGCTATTTGTTCATCAAACATATAACCAGCATGTGATGGACCTTGTTCTAGAAGCCGAGGGAGCAGCCTTGTACCAAACACCTCTTTGCCAGCAAAATGCACAGTTGCAAAGCAGATTGTGTGACAGAAGTTGGGCTCCTCAGAGACAGGAGCCACGCATGGGACTCTGAATGACCTGGGTCCCAAGTCCCAAGCTGTATGTGTTCCCGACTGCCTGAAGCTTTGGACCAGCCCCATCATCTCTATCTTCCCAACCCCCTCACACTTTTACTTTGAAATAGATTCTGCCCCTCCTGACTTCCTAGAACGCTCACCTGAATGCTTTCAAGTCTTAGCCATAAGGGTTGTTTTACAACCTGCTTCCTAACAATGCAGCGTATAATTGGCAGTTGCTTCACACCCAGGGCACAAATTAGTTCAGCAAACTCCAGATTACCTCTGCTGCCCTGGAATGCCAAGCCTTGTTTTTAAACTGTCTCACAGCTGATTCAAGTCCTGGCTGTCTAACCCTAACTTGTCATCTGTGCTTTCTTGCCATACTCATCACTTCAGCGTGTTACCAAGTTCTTGTTTTACTAGTGGAATGGCACAGAAGGAAAATCCAACTTTAAAAACTAAGTCCCAAAGCAAATATAAGGAAAGGATAAGTGTTTGTTTGCTTGTTTTTTAATCCTCATTCGAGGATATGGCTTTTATTGTGCCGGGGTGGGGGTGGGGGGGAACATTGATCTGTTTCCTGCTTTATGTGCCCCTACTGGGGATCGAACCCACAACTTAGGCATGTGCCCTGACCGGGGATCCAACCAGAAACCTTTTGGTGTGTGGGATGATGCTCCTACCAACTTAGCCACCCAGCCAGGGCAAGTGTGTTTGTTTTTAAGACTGTCCAGCCATGATCTTCCTGTAGATCAGGGGCCCCCAACCCCAGTTACTGGTCCGTGGCCTCTTAGGAAGCAGACTGGATGGCAGGAGGTGAGTGGCGGGCTAGCTGGCGAAGCTTCATCTGTATTTACAGCCGCTCCCCATCACTTCCATCACTGCCTGAGCTCCGCCTCCTGTCAGATCAGCAGTGGCATTAGATTGTCACAGGAGAGTCTATGCACTTGAATCATCCCGAAACCACCCACCTTGGGTATGTAGAAAATTTGGCTTCCACAAAACCGGTCCCTGGTGTCAGAAAGGTTGGGGACCACTGGTTTAGATGACCTTCAGGTACGTTTTCCTTCTCATTATCCCAAGGCAACCAACCACGTTGGTTTTACTTCTTCACCGGGACTCTAGCCATTTTGACCTGTTACTAGGTTCAATACCAAAAGCTCATTAGGGTATGTGTCTAAAATGAAGGTAACAATATCCACTTAGTTGTACAAAACTGAAGAAGAGAATGAGCCATCTCTGCTGTCAGCATCTCAGGTTGGGCTTCTTCAGCCAGGGCCTTAGCGCCAGGCTATCTGGGCCAGCAGGTGTCAAGCTAGTTTTGCATTTTTCACCAGCTCTTTGGTGTCCTGCAGGTATTATTAAGCTGTAATGCCCCCTGGGAACAGAAATAGAACTGAGGGGGACAGAGTTTTCAGTACAAACAGGGCCAAAGTACAGTCCTTCAGGGCACTAACTCACCTTCAGGACTGGCCCACCTACATGTCTCAGTGAGGGAACAGCCTGTTGCATGCCCAACTGTCTCCCCCAGTGTGATCTGCTTGGTGTGTGGCTAGCGAAGCCCGGCTGCGGGCTGCTCCCCCTTCATACCATTCACCCTGTCTGCGGGCTGCTAAGCTACTAAGGAGAAGTTGGGAGAGCCAGCATGTGACTGGCGTGGGGAAACAAAAAATCAGATGCTGTGTTGCACTGATCATATCAAAGTAATTAGATGAAAATAATCAGTTTTACGCAGTGTGCTCCAAGGTACAGACTTTCTGCCATCTGAACTGTTACCAGATTTGGGGATGGCTGGTGAGGTGGCCTACAAATGACAGCCAACTTTGGGGAATCCCTGGTCCCCAAGCATTAAGCACTCTCCTGGAACCCCAAATAAGAAACTGCCTTTTCCCTCCCTCCCCTGCTTCCATCCACCCTAATCTCCCTTCCGAGGCGAACGTGGCCAAGGATTCTGAGCAACCTACTCCCACTGAGTATCCCACACGCAAAGCAGGGTCCCTGGGCGCCCAGGATGTTCCTGAGGATGCAGGAGGGGAGGGGGAGTGCTTGGGTGTCGTTCTGTATTTCGACCCGGCTCTGCCATCTTCTAGACCTTTGACTTCAGTCATGTCACTAACCGGCTCCGAGACTGTTTCCTCGTCTGTCAAATGGGGATAACACACTGGCGTGGCCGGGTGGCTGTGCAGGTGCTAAGAGGCGCCCTCCCCCTCGCAACTGCGCCTGCACAGCATCCCTGGGTGGTGCGCCCGGGGGTCCTGGGAGCCCCAGGGCCCCTTCTCGCTCGGCCGCGGGGCAGGACCACTCACCGCCTGAACGCTTCCTGAAGGAGGGCGCAGGAAGGGCCGGCCTTGGAAGAGGGGTGATGGGCGATGTGGAAGCTCTCGGGGGAGAGGTACAGCAGGCGCGAGGTCGTCTGCACCGAGAGCGGCATGGGCCACAGAGCCGGGCCCTGCGCGGCGTAGGCGCTGGGGACCTGCTCGGGCAGCAGTGGCAGCAACACCAGCGCTGCCAGCAGCCCGTGCAGCTCCATGGCCCCGAAGGTGCTCTCAACCCGGGCCCACCCGGGTCTGCCCCACAGCATTTGACTGCCCAGCTCAGCCCCGGAGGAGGAAACAGATCTGAGAGTCACCGAGTCAGCTGACCGCGCGCTCCCCGCCCAGACTCCTCCCCGCCCCGACTCCACCCCCAGGCGGACGGGACCCAGAAGACTGCTGGCACCCAGCCACCGCCACCGCTGCCTTTCCAGCCAGCCCTAACCCGCAGCAGTGTGGCTTGTGCTCAGGTCCTAGCCCCTGTTTGCACGGCCTCGGGGAAAGTGCAGAACTCAAGCCACGAAACACCCCGTTTACCCTCGCCCCCAAACACCAGATCACTGAGGGAATGATTGCGTTTATTTGTCCTTAAACCTGGGCTTTGCCATAATGGCAATTCAGCTTTAGTCAATAGAACGCCCCAGGACAGAGTTTTGAACAGGTGGGAAGGTTGTAAACTATGCAAGAGATATCCGGTGAGGAGGCAGGGAGTGGGGGCGACGGTAAAGGGCTGTTTAGAGCTTCGGAAGGACACCGTGGGCCAAGTTACAGGCCAGGCGATGCAAAAGAGGGAATGCATTGTAACGAGGGGTTAATGCTGTCAGCATATTTTCAAAAATAAGTTAAGAACAGGACGCTATTACAACATAGAATGAAAACCTGTCAGCGATTTTATTCAACTCATTAACTAGGCAATTATTATAATGATAAGTGTGGTTTCAAGGCAATTTAATAAAGCACAGTTAGAATAAGATGGCTAAGTAGTTAAAATTCGGTAGTTTCGCGGTGATGCAGCCCTATGTATCCGAGCCTGGGCACTCCCATCCCACTCCAGAAAGAAATTCTGTTTCTAATGAAGTCCCAAGAGCGACGTAGATATTTGTGACAGGCCTTTCTATATGTAACATTTGGAGATAAGTTGCAGATGTACAAGCAAGGGGAAATCATGTCACAGAATCGAATGGGGCGGGGACTCAAAAGTTCTCTCTCCCTCTTTCCTCCTCCCTTTTCCCCCGCCCACCTTCCCTTCCCTCTACTTCTCCATATATATCTTTAGCTTTCAACTCAGGGGTTTTTTTGTTTGTTGATTTGGTTTTGGTTTTGGTTTTGTATTGGCTTCATTCTCAGACAAGCTGTTTCTTCATTGTGATACCCTGGTTATCAAGGACAACCCCCCATGGAAGCTGTTCCTCACTCCTCCCTGTTGGTCCTAGTAGAGGGTCCCTACCTCACACCCACCCTTACAGTGGAGCCAGAGAATTCACATGACCAACATGAACTGGAGCTCCCAGCTTTCCCAAAAGAAGAGGCATTCTGTTTCCCAAGAAAGAGAAAGGGGTGTTAGGCCAAAACCACAGATCTACTATGGTTATTATTCTGAAAATATTGGGGAAAAGCTGCAAGGAAAGACCAGAGAAACTTTATGGGGCATGCCTCAAGTTCTATAAAAGCAAGCCTCAGTGTCACACTATTCTTCCCTCTTCACATAATTAACGTGAATTTTATTTGCAGTGTCCTTTACTGCCATGTTTTTACTATTGATTGTGGCTAACACAGCACAGTGTTTCCAAGATTCAATCTTCAGTTCATATTGTTGAAATCACCATGTTAAAGGACGACTTCACCTTGTGTGTTAGTTACCTACTGCTGTGGAAGAGATTACTTCAAAACTTAAGAGCTTTAAACAACAACAAATAATAAATTATAAGATAATCAATATCACAGTTTCTGTGGGTCAGGGATTCAGGAGTCTTAGCTGGGTGATTCTAACTCAGTCTCTCAAAAGGTTGTGTAATGGGGTACAGTGTGGGGGTCCCGGAAAACAGCAGAGCATATTCCCCACAAACCTTAATTGGGGGGCAGGGAGGAGTGGATGATACTCTGTGTAACAATGGCAGGTTAATAGCTGCGCTGCTGCCCGGGCAAAGGTATGTGTGACTTTAAGAGTGTCCAGTGACTCATGACACAGCCAGGGAGACGGATGCCCCTATGTCACAGAGAGTTCTTGCCCTGACTAAAGATGTCAGCCAGAAGAAGGTAAAAGGTACTGGGGAGCTGGCACAAGTAGCATATCATACGAAGGGCTGGGTGTGAGGTCACGTTGGAAGTTCTGGGCTGAGCATCTAAAATAAGGGTAGGCTGAAAGAGGGGGGGATTCCACCATGAGGTCTAAAAGAGAGCAGGGAGAAGCCATGCAGGAGGAAAGGGTGTGAGGAGAGAGCTGATGGAGCTGTGTGGCGACTCGCCTAACCAAGCGCAGATCCTTGGGAGATGCTTAGAGCTGAACTGTGACTGGGAATGCTGGGTTGCAGACTCTGCTTCTCTGAAGGATGTACGGAGAAGCCACTCTCTTGGGACGTGCGCCCCTCTGGACTTCACCATGACCCAGTGTAACACAGCACGTGTTTCCCTGAACCCCTGCATGGAGGCTGAGGACAACACCCCGCAGATACTGAAGGAGACAGGCTGTGAGAGGATGGTGACTCTGAAACCCACAAGGGCACCTTCCAGAGAGGATGGAGATCTGTTTGTGCAGCCACCACAAGAACAGATAAGCACATGGGGAACTTCTGGGCATGGTTTGGCTTGTAGCCTTTTGGGGAACAGGGGAAGTGCTGGGTCTCGTGGGTGAGGAGGGTTCTGAGCAAGAGTGCTCTCAGCCCCCTGAGGTTGGAACCCTGTAAGTAAAAACCTGTTTCCTTCAACACTAATTGATGGGTCACGTATCAAGATGCCACATGGCCGAGCCCCAGTTTGCTTCATTAGTGCCAATCATCTGAAGGATTTTTTTAAAGCTTGGCTGATGCTGGAGGATCTGATTCTAAGGTAACTTCTCTCCCTGTCAGCAAGAGACCTGAGATTTTTGCTGGCTGTTGGCTGACTCCCTCAGTTATTTGCCATATGTGCCTCTCTACAGAGCTTCTTGTGGATGCTCACAACATGGCAGCTGGCTTCCCTGAGAAGGAGAGAATAGAGCCCACACAAAGAGGAAGAGGCCAGGATGTCTTTATCACTTAATCTTGTTAGTGGCACCTCTTCTGCCTTTTATCTATTAAAAAGAGTTACTAAATACAGCCCACATTCAAGGGGAGGAAAATTAGGCTTCACCTTTTGAAGGGAAGAGTCCACTCTCTGATCACAAATTATTTTTATTAGTCCCACGTACAAAATACATTCCCTTCCTCTCAAAAATCCCAAAGTCTCATCTCTTTAGAACATTGGCTCGAAATCCGGAATATTGGCATCTAAATTAGCTCTTGGTATGTGCGAGGCTCCTTGGATATATCCTTAAGTATCCTCCAGTAAAGTTCTAATTCGAAGACCTGTGAATAAAGAGACAAGTTATCTGCCCCCACACATGTAAAATATGGCATGGGACAGACACAGGATAACCACTGCAGTCAGTTCTATTCAAAAGGGGTGTGGAAGGGTCTGTAGCAATTCCAGGACCTAGCCAGGCAAATGTTGGAAGCTCCTTAATTAGGTTACAAAGCCTGAAAATAATGTCTATGGCTCTCTGTGCTTTTGGTTCTGCCTTCTGATTCATCTTTCTTTTTTCATGAAAAGTAATACGTGTTTGCAGCCTGGTAGATTTCTCAGTCTACTTTCTACTTGTAGGATTTTGGGGGTGCAAAGACCTTTTTTAATTTGGTACTATCCCTATCCCTTTCAGTTCAAACTAGCAATGTTTCTGCTGATGTAATTCTGATAAAAACTGTTGACTCCATGTGCATCTCACTGAGGTTCACGCCGCTAGACGGAAGCCACACTCACCAGTCTCCTCAAGGTATGCCCTTCTCTACCTCGGGCTTCTGTGGAGAGATAACACCCTCAGAAGCCCTTCAGTGTAAGTGAAAGGGTCTGGCAGGAACACCCTTAAAATGTTCAGTTGACCTGTTTCATTGACAGATACTCTGAGGCACTGCAGTAGATCTTCCTGGGATCCTAAGGGATTCTACACTCACAACTTTGGCTTCCTGTTTAGACGATGTTTTCCTGAGAATGCCTGGACTTGATCTTTGCTTGAAAGCCATGTCTTCATTTTTGTGTCACTCGCTGCCTAGAGAGTCTGAAAATTTTTTAAAACAGTCAAGTCATGGCTACTTTATGTTTAACAGCCCTTCCTTTTGCTGATCTTGCTCCTTTCACATTTTAATAGAGCAGAAAGATGAAGCTAGGAGGGAGGTACCCTGACGCTCCAGCTGGAAATCCTAGTTAGACCACCCATTTATTAGGTGGGCACAGCTTCCACTTTCCGCGTTGCCGCAGGCCATTGTGTCGCTAATATTTCTGCCAGGACACATCAGGGATCTCATGTCCTCCGGTTTCCAGTAAGATTTTCCTCACTGTCCTTTAAGTGTGCTTCCTCAGGTCTATGCTTCTGCACCTTTCAAGGTACCTGATGCTTTCACTAGCCCTGCCTTCAGAGTCATTGCAGCCTCTTTCTATTGCCAAAGTCTCAGCCTCTTTGCAGGCGTTTGGTCTAGCAGCACCCCACTTCTGGTATCCAAATTGATATTTATTATCTGTTGCTGTGTAACAATTGACAAACACTTAAAGGAGGTGTACAATTAAAATTTTGGTAGGTAGCGCCAAATTTCCCTCCAAAACGGGTAAATGTGCAGGAGTGTTTGTTCCTTATAACTCTTCTCAATGTTATGAATCTTTTTCAATTTGGCAGGGTGTTTTAACTTGTCCTTAATTACTTCTGAGGTCGAATAAAATGACCATTTTATATCTTCCAGTGAGAGCTTCTTTATATTTTTTGGGTTGTTTTCTTTCTCTAATGATTTGTATGGGTGATTTTTAAATTGTAGGTTGTGGTCTGTCCTGTGTATTGCAAATATTTTCTCTTGGGCCATTGACTTTCTTTATCTTTATTTACATGGTATTTTTGTCTTATAGTGGTTTTAACTTCTTTTGAGACCTAATTTGTCAATCTTCCTTTTATGGCTTTAGGGTTTATCTTGATCAGGGTTCAGATATAATAAACACTCCCCTTTTTACCTAATCCTTGTGCAGTTTTGTTTCTGAGCCGCATGCTTTACTCCAGCCGATGTTTACTTCCGTGTGTAGCTAAGGCAAGGCTGTGGGGAAAGAGTGGAGTTGGGGGACGTAGAAAATGGAGTCACTTTAGGCAACATCATGAAGGCTGGGGCATGGGGAAAGACTCTGTTCTTGCTCTAACTAGCCTGGGAACTTGAACTTTTTTAACTTTCCAGTCCTGTGTCATTGCCTGCATATACATCTGGACAAACGCTCGATCTCCAGATAACCCTCTGACTAACCCCATGAAAGACTCATGTATCCAAACCACCTGACACCCGCCTGACACCCATTACCCAGACCACCAGCCATGACCAGATGCCCTGGCGCTCCTTCTCTGGACCACCTGGCATCCATCATCCAGACTGCTGACATCTGACAGATAACTGTCCCAGATCAACTCATTTTAACAAGTGTCACAATAATTTTTTCTTTAACACACTTATTTAGACAATATTTGTGAAAGGGAATGGAGGATTTAGGAAATTTATCTTATTTATAGCTCAGGCTTGCAGACAGATAATTGATCAGTCATTCAAGACTTAGTTACAGGGAACAAAATCTACTCCAGCTGTTTTTGGCAGAAATGAATGAACTGCAGGGTAAGGGCCAAAGAACTTGACCCTTGGGTGAAATTCCTGGAGCAAGTGCCCCTTTCGTGACCAGGAAGCCATTTGCTGAACAGAGAAGCCTATACTATAGCTGCTGATTCTGGAGTCACACCAGTTCAGCTTCGGTCTGCACCAGAAAAAGGGGCACCTCATACCCTGTCTCTGTCAGTACCTAACTCACTCCTGAATTCAAGTGTTAAGTAACCACATCTATTTAAGAAATCAAAAAACCTGCAATCCCAGCAGCAAGGGGTTCTGGGAAATGTAGCTTTCAGCCTCTGTTACTAGGGGACGGCACATCAGGTAGGAGGTTGAAATGGTTGCAGCCTGAGTGAGTGAGTTTAGCGTCCTCAGAGACGGTGCTGCAATGAATTGAGACGAGTGGACAGCCCAGGGTCCTGGCAGACAGGTGGGCAAAGCAGCCTAACTCCTAAAGAAGCGTGAACAGCCTGTGGCAGGGAGGGAGCGCCTGACATTGGATGTGGCTCCTCCCTCTGACTACATTTCTCTGCTCTCATGACATATCCAGAAATAATCCTGAAACACATATGAATTCTGTCACTGCAATCATGAAAACTGAGAGTGAACTCTATTTGGTATGGGAGTGCTAAACTGGGCTTTTCCAGAAGTTCAAGAGCGTTTGGAGTTACGTCAGTCTGCTCTGGCAACTTGGCAAGCATTTCTCCATCTTTTGCTGAGATTAGCCATAGAAACGACTCTCTTATTCCCTTATCTTTTAAACAGTGCCATCTGGTGGCACATCTCTCTCCTTCGGCTCTCCACCTACACCTGTTTCTATTGATGAATGATATTTATATAAATTGGCTATTCATTTAATCTGTTAGTGCAGACCAACTACTAAGATGCTAAAAACAATTCCAAATCCATCTGGAAATCTCTTGGTGACCAAAGGCTGCCGTGATGCCACAAAATGTAAAGATCACAAGAAGCTAAACTTCTAAGACAGGGGTGTCACACTCATTTTCACCAGGGGCCACATCAGCCTCGTGGTTGCCTTCAAAGGGCCGAATGTAATTTTAGGACTATATAAATGTAACTACTCCTTAACTAGGGGCAAGGAGCTGGGCGCTGCCGCCGTTGGGTAGAAACAAAGTGCTGGGTGGGATAAAACAAGGTGGAGGGCTGGATTCAGCTTGAGGGCCTTGTGTTTGCCACCTGTGTTCTAAGACTTCTAAAACCCTAATCTCTAGATTGGGGGCAAAGGTCATGTTGACGACTGCCTGTCTCCCACCCCTCCTACTGTCTTCCACCCACCCTCCACAGTTGGTCATGGAGTGTGAGATATTATAATTTGGAGGAATCTGAAATGGGAGGGGCCTGAGAAATGTCATGGGAAAGGACTTAATCTGACACATGTAAGTGAACCAGGGAATGTGAGAGGACATCTCTCAGGTGAAAAGAGACAGCACTAGCTACGCAGGCCCGGGTTGACTGGGAGGGGCACTGCTGCGGGGCCTGCATGTCGCCCTGCCCTGCACTCCTGCCTGAAGAGGTCTAGAGAGGAACGGGGGACTTTGTCTTGGGGAGAGCAGAGTTCCTGGGGGTGAGAAATTGGCACTGGGTCTGGTTGCCTGCAGAGGCATTCAGTCTGGCCCGTTGCTTCAGAGGTTAGGAGGCCCCACGAGAGCCACCCACAAAACTTAAAGCTGATTCTGGGGCATGGAATGAGGTTCACTCCTCACTGCCCTGCAGGCAGTTGGCACTTGAAGGGTTCTGGGCAGTGTCGTCATGAAGAGCTGTGTGGTGTGATGTCGTGGAGGAAGGACCAGAGAGCTCAGCGAAGGCCTTTGGGAGGGTGCTAACGAGCACTTCTCCCTCTTGCTGAAGATGTGCTGATTGGGTGAGGAAGCTGTGGGCTGCTCTGGAGGGCTGCCCCAACTGAGCTGCGGGACACGTAGCATGAATGGCCTGCAGGTATACCGCAGGCAGGGAGATGAGGGGAGACATGGTGACCCTCTTAATAGTTCATGATGTCGTAAGGCCAGAGCAGTTTGGGCTGGGGGTATGGCCTGAGAACAAGCATAACATACATTGGGATGACATCAGACAGGGACCCTGTGGGAACAACCCATGCCGACTTCACCATCCCTGAGTCCCCGTGTGACGAGAGAGGCAGGAGTAGCCAGCAGCAGAGCAATGGCCGTTTCCTGGTTTAACCAAGGTGCCAGACTCCACATGAGCAAGACACTATGTTCCTAATATCCGTCAAGGAATCCTCCGGTTGCAGACAGAATCTGAGAACCAGAAGCAGCTCAGACATGACCAGTCCAGGGGTTCTCAACCTGATTGTGCATCAGGCCCACCTGGGGGGCTTAGGAAAAACACCCACGTCTGTTAAATAAGAATTATCAAGTGTAAGACAAGGGCGATTTTTTAAAATACAATTTTGTTGTGTATGGTTGACATACCACAAACTACGTATATTTAAAGCGCATAGTTTGGTTACGTTTTAGGTGTGTAACAGTGGAACCATCACTACAAGCAAGACAATGGACATTTCCATTATCCCAAGATGTTTCTTCCGGCACCTTCCTCCTGTCCCCGCCCTCCCTATCCCCACCCCACCTCCTATCCAGACAGCTGCTGATCTTCTTTCTGTCACCATAGGCTAGTCTGCACTTTCTAGAATTTTATAGAAATGAAACCATATGTTCTCTTCTTTGGTCATGTTTCTTTACTTAGCATAATTATTTTGAGATTCCTGCATGTTGTAGCATGTATCAATAGTTCATTCCCGTTATTGCTGACTGGTGCTCCATTGTGTGGATATACCACAATTTGTTAGTCATTTACCATTCAATGGACATTTGGGTTATTGCCTGCCCTGCAGGGGGTCAGCAGAGGTGAAGTCCCATCTGGGTATGATGAATGGGGGACATTTATTATTTCTACTGGCCCTAGAGCACTTGGTTGGTGATGCTCTTGTGGCACTGCCATCCCTTGTTACAGTTGGTTGGTATTTTGTCATTAGTGTTTCTGTCTATTGCCCACCCTAGCCCACGAGGACAGCAATAATCGCCTCCACAGCTGTAGATCCCCTACTCATTTCCCACATAGTTACTTTTCATCTTCTTATGAGGCCTTGAACTTCCCGTTTGCCCTGTTTATGATCAGACCACACTGCCCGTCCTGAAAGTCCTTCCCTCTCTGCTCTGCCAGGCTTCTTGGCCCCCTCCTCCCCCCAACTCTGCTTATCAACAGTCTACAGTCAGCACGGGGTTGGGCCAGGACGAGGCAGACAGGTCGATGACGTGGAATTGACGGCCCCGAAACAAACCCAAGTAGATTAGATGTGAGACTTTAATGGGCGCTGGAGGAGGTGCCACGGGGCTAGAGCCGAAGAGAAGGACCGTCAATAAATGGCACAGGAACAATCGATGAGCTCCTTGGAGGAAAAATCAATTTAGATATCTATCTCTGCCCTTCCAAAATGAATTCCAGAATTATTGATAGTAGGTTTTAAAAAACCCAGAAGAAATTGGGAGTGAATGTTTATTAAATCTTAGCTTAGATTTGGGTGATGTTCATAAAAGAAAAAAAAATCAGTAGTTTTTAAAAATCTATCAAACTTCTGCACATCAAAAAAGTAACCCAAATTAAAATGTACTCTTTGAACTTTAAGAACATATTGTGGCAAATCCAGCTAGTAATGACACACTATATTTATTATACAAAGTGCTCGCACAGGCCAATAAACATTTTATAGAAAAATCGCCAGAGGATGTGTCTGAACAAGGAAATGCAGTTGGTTAACGAGCAAATGGACAGAAGTTCGACCTTGTTTGCTGCACTCTAACACATGTATAATTAAAAAGGAATGAGATGTGACCCTCTGCCGATTAAATTACTCAAGACTAAAAACAATGGGAACACTTAATGAATTCCATTATAGTTACCTGCGTGTCTCTGTAGGTGCTTGCTCACAGCAGGAAGCTTCTGGGGCTAATAGAGGCTATCACTTTAAATGCCCTGCTATACACCAGATACTTTACACACAGTATCTAAAACCATTATGACAACCTTGCAAGGTACACCAGGTTGGTCTTATTTTACAGATGAGAAAAGTGAGGCTCAGAAGGGCCCTGCTGGGAATCTGAGAGCCGGGATCGAACGCCCGTTGCCTAACTACGCACTCTGTCCTCACCCCACCAGGGCAGGCTGCCTCTCTGAAGGTCTCTTACCCGGCAAAGAAGAAGGCAGCTTCTGCTGTAGGCCTGGATCTAGAAGAGCTGTTTCCCCTTCCCCACTACTCCCCAGTCTGTAAGAAAGATGAACAAGAAGTTATAAGGAAACAGAATAAGGACTGAGAAGAAAAAAGCAGAATTCAAAATCAAAGGACAAAGTGCAGAGAAAACCAAAATACAGCCAGCTGCTGGACGAGGCGCCTTGCTGTATGCTTGCTATCCCTTGGTGTCTCTCCCCGCCACACACACTACCTCTGGGTAGTTGTTCCCTGTGGCCATAGGTAACCCTGCTTGGACTGAGTCCAGCCTCCAAACATCAAGGCATTTTACAGCTGAATATCGAAGAGCCAGGCCTGCTGAATATCCAACAGCCAAAGAGCCATCCCTCTGTGGAGCAGCAGGGCAGGCCACCTGTCCTGGGGGGGCCTTGCCCTTCCCAGTCCACCCCTGTGGGGAGTGGATGTCATGTAACCAACCTGTGATCAATGAGCAGCGTGCTGTGTGTGCGGGCGGTTAGTGTTTGAAGACTCCTACTACGCACTTTGGGGTGACGTGTGAGCGTCTGCAGCACGCTCATCAAGGAGATATACTGCAAAGCCATGTATTTCAATACTGTGTTGACATCTAACAAAAGAGCGGCGGTTAACTAGCGTGAGGAATGACCGGAATGATTTCCCATTGCTGAAATGCAGCGTTGAAATCTGTGGCCGACTAGAAAGACCTTACAGGCCCTGCTGCCCTCACCCAGGCAAGCATGAGAGTCCCACAAGCCCAGCCCAAGGCTTCGGAGTAGCACTTGAGCCTCAGACGTTCACTTGACCTGTGTTCTTCCTTGTCCCCAAGGCCTCTGTTTCCTGACCGAGCTAGAAAGGTGGCTGGCTAATCCTGCCGTAAAAGTATTGCTCCTCCTTGGAGTGAATCTCTCAAGCAAAGCCCTAGCTGGAATGCATGAAAAGAGATTCGACCTTTCCCCAACTCACGAGAACGAACCGTCTGATCATTTTTATATCTACTACTTAATAAACGCTGGCATGTTTAGAAGAATTTGGTCTCAGATGCCCTTTTATTGTAATAAACCATGTGGTAGCAAGGTTGTCAGGGAGGGGATGTACAGACCCCACTGTCTGGGTTACTGTCATTTACAAGAGTAACAACAACAACATATCACTTACATGACACTGGCGTGTGGACTTGTGGCTTAGGTCAGTTTGCCAGGTGGCCCTTTCAGCCTGAAAACACA
This sequence comes from Macrotus californicus, assembly GCA_007922815.1. Taxonomy (NCBI): domain Eukaryota; kingdom Metazoa; phylum Chordata; class Mammalia; order Chiroptera; family Phyllostomidae; genus Macrotus; species Macrotus californicus. The sequence goes on along the minus strand of VMDR010002876.1, from coordinate 58,783 downwards.
CCTCCATGATGCCCCGAGAGCTTTTTCCTACCTGTGAGTGTGAAGCAAAGACAGAGAGGCTGATCTCAGAGATGGGAAGCTAAAAATTCCACTCCCCTCCCCCCCAGTCCCTACTTTGATTGAGAGAAGGGGAAAGGTGACCACAGGGAGGTGCCTTCCAATTAGCTGCAATGACTGTGGCAGTCAGGGCCAGCTACCCTAATGCCCCAGGGCGAGTAGTGCTCTGCAGGCTGAATGTGTGTGTGTGTGTGTGTGTGTGTGTGTGTGTGTGTGTGTGTGTGTGAGAGAGAGAGTGAGAGGGGGGACTTGCCGGGGAAGGGGTGGGGGAGGTGACACCTGCTCTCACTGAACCTAATCATGTCTAGACTTCAACTGGTCCAAGTGAGAATTTTGCCTCACGTAGACAATGAGAACCAGGCCTCCAATCACAGGCAGCCCAGGCTATTTTCAACATCACTGCCAACTTGACCCACTATTATGGAAATTGCTTCAATTATGAGCATGGCATTTGCATGTGAAAGGAAAACTAAGTGCTTGCCTAAGAGGCAATTTTTGTAAATGAAGCTGGGTGTTTCTAAAATTGGGTATTTTGTCCTTTGTTGGGATTATTTGTGACCCTGTGAGAAGACAGTCATCTTCAGGAATGGCCTCATGGCCTGTCATAAATTACTTGTCCCTCAAATGCTTCCTATGGCTTGCAGACAAGCCCCTTGAAATAAATGGGCTTCAATCACCAGTTTCAACAATTCTCCTGTCTCCAAGTAATAAAACATCTGGAAAATTGGGCTAAATGGATAAAACAGTCCTCTGTAATAAGTATCTGGCATCCTTACAACTCTGTATAATGCGTTGTGTTTTTTTTTTTTATGGCCAGATGTGGTACTTTTCTGTTATGAAGAACAGAGGCATGTTTTGTCATACTTTTTATTGCATTTAAAATGCAAGGTATATTTTCATGGCTCCCTGGAGAATGCTATCCCATCGATTGGGAATTTTTGATGTGTTGGTTTACAAACTTGAAAAGTAAGTGAGCCGCTCAGAAAATTGCAGATATAATTTAAACGGTCATTAAACTGGACACTCACAGGGAACTGGCTTAGGAAAAGGAATTCAGTCTATAAATTTTCCCTTCTTTCCTAGTGGGTTTGTTTTATAGAGTCTCTGATCTCGTAGTCATTTATGTCCTTATCTGTCTTCTGTAATATTTATGGCTTTATGAAGAAATGATTTCATTGAACTTGCTATTCACTTCTTCCCAGTTTCTCATTAAGAAAGCTTAGCTGGTAACCCACCTGTGTAGTCTCCATTTTATAGTCCTTTGTGGGGTTCCCACAAGATATTTTTAACATGTGTGTGTGGGGAGCGAGGATGGAGATATCTAGAACGCAGTGCCCTGGGCCACTCACTGCCCTACAAATTTCTCCAAACACTACACCAAACACACAAGCACTGTTGTTTTAAAAAAAAAAATTGGAAAGCACAGAAACAATTTTTTGAAAGCCCTAAAAAAATCTGTAACTATATCCAGTTATCACCACTGTTTATACACGTACTTTTCATTTCATAAAAATTACGATCCTGCTCTATATACTGTTTTGTCACTTCAAATACCGCAAACATTTTCCCTTTTATTAGCCATTCCTTTAAAATATGTTGTGCTGGGTAGACCATGTTTACTGAACTAGTTTACTGGGGAACATTTAAACTTCCAGAAATGCTTACTACTGTAAATATGATAAATATCGTACGTAAAAATCATTTTGCGGGCTCTGATTCTTTGCTAGAGGTTGAATTGCTAGATCAAAGCACACGAGCTTTTGTTTTTAAGACTGTAATACATTCTGTCCCCAGCATTCTTCAAACAGGGTGCAGACCCCGCGGTCTGCGCCCACTGCGAGGACATGTGTCCCGGTCTCCTACTCTCTGGGTTCTTTCATTAGTGGCGGTTCCGCAGCGAAGCTGTGCTCCTGCTCCGACCGCTGCCCACGTGGCCGCTGCTTCCTTCCTCCGGGGCATATTTTAACTGGGGTGATGAGCTGGAAAAGCTCAGTTGTTCTGCCAAGTTTTCTCCCCGCAACCCCACTCCTTGTTTAGAAGTTTTAAAGTCTCTTTCTCTTAATTTTTTGTTTATGGGGTCTTCTTTGACTTGTAAAATTTCCCAGCTTGAAATCAGATTCTAGATTTTGGTTTCTCTTATGTTTGTGTTTTTCTAGTTCTTTAATGGGATCATTTTTATATTTAACACAAATCTATCCAGAACTGATTCTGGCATTTTGCTTGATATGGGGAATCACACTTATTCTTTACCAAATGGTTAATAGATTGAGTCAGTGCCATTAATTCAATATTCCATTTTAAAATAGTCCAACTTTTAAAAGTTAAAAGCAAAGGTTGTGTCGTTTCTCTATGTAGGTGATACTCATAGATAGTTCACTGATATTTGTTTTTCCATAATCAGTCTCTCCTGCCTGATATAGGATTTATCTCTTCACTGATTGCAAACCACAACCCTGCCTGTCTCCGAAACTCTCCATGCCCAACTGTTCTGTTTACAAATGAATTCTCACTTTTGCTTCTGGCTTGCTTGTTATATTTCAACACAATATGTATTTCTGAGGTGTAAGCATTAAAGCATGAGCCTAAGAGAAGTCAGCACACAGTTAGAAACAGTTCATCTTTCTAGACGGACAGTCCACTCTAGTCTGCAACATGCCCACGTGAATCTGTGGGCCTCAGTCCACTCAGCTGTAAACTGGCGGAGGCGCTTATGAGCCTGAAGTGTGTGCTGTAAAAAGCACTATTCTGTGCCTTGCCTGTTGTGGCTCAGTGGGTCGGGCGCCGTTCCACAAAGTGAGAGGTCGCCCGTTTGGTTCCCAGCCAGGCATGTGCCTGGGCTGTAGGTGCAGTCTGCGGCACATGCAAGAGGAAACCAATCAGTGCTTCTGTCTCACATCAGTGTTTCTCTCTGCCTCTTTCTCCCTCCCTTCCTGTGTCCCTGGAAATAAATAAATAAAATCTTAAAATTGAATAAAATATTTATTTTATTAACTATTGCAGGTAGGGCTGAGGAGTTAAAATAAATAGTGGTGGTAGATAGGGGAAATGATTGTGTAACAGGGTGCAGCCATGGGGGGCCACCAAGAGGGGATTTATAATGGGGTCCAGAACTCAGGGTGTCCAGGAAATATTAGAAAAAAAATGTATATATAGGATAGCCTCACCCCCACAAGTCTGAGCTGGGGGATGGGATGTGTGGGGCAGGACCATTGAGAGTTGTTTTGCATAGCATCAGCTTTGCAGCTAACCTCTGGCACAGTCATTTAACATATCTATAACTTTTAACTGGTTTCATGGCTATGTTAAATAGCTGTGGCCTTGCTTTGAGCCAGGGAGATGGGAGTGACTTCCACCCAAGATGTAACTGGGAGGCAGCTCCTTCTGGTTACAGCACCTGCGTGAGAGCTTGCAGATGATTGGCTCCAACACCACAGGCCACGCCTGCCCAGACTTACTATGGCAGCCCAGAAGAGCTGGATGAATACAGGAATGCTGGCAGGTGTAGCCAGTTGTGGGAGGAGTCGGAGGTGGGGCTGCAGAGGAGGTTTGGCGCGGGGATTTAAACCCAGGCGTGGCAGCCCTGATTGGAAACACCACATGGCTTTGGCCGAGAAGAACTGTGCAGCTTTAGCAGGGGAGAACCACACGGCTTTGGGTCTCCCTTTGCCACATAGCTTAGGAGGCTGGAAAGCAAGATGTAGCAGTGACACAGAGCTCTCTCTCAGCAGTTTGGAAGAACGCAGGAGAGACGCTGCGGGAAGGAAAGGGGTGAAAGGACTCTTGCTGGTGGGCCAGGAGGAGGTGCCACGTGGTTTTGGATTAATTGGAGATGCAGCGGTGAGACAGCTGATGGTGCTGGGAACCAAGGGGCTACCCGAGCCACGGATTTCTACTTCTTTTCCTGAGGTGCGGTGCAGCAGACTGGGCAGAGGGGGAGGAAGGACTGTGCGTCTGTGGGTGTGCTAAAGGACTTCAATGGAGGCACTAAGTCATTACTGTAAGTCTGTACAACTTGTAAAATAAATAATCCCTTCCCTGTCACCAGTCTCTGGCATTGAGAGACGTTTTTCCCTGGTGGCAGGCAAGGCGAACCTAGTTGTGGGGGGAACCCCTGGAGCACAAGGGTGGGTCCATTCGATAATAGTACATCATTTGCCTCCCCTCCCCGGAGTCTGTTTTGTAACAATTGTACTTAAGAAGGTCTCAAAAAGCCTGAGTTGGAGTCCTCACTTCACTATTTTAATAACTGTAGCCTTGGGGAAATGGTTTAACTTTTGCTAGTTTTTCCCCCTTGGCAGTAAAATCAGGTTTCTTTCTGACATGGGACCAACTCTTTCACAAAAGATGAACTATAACTGGTTAATAAATTTCTGGAAAGATGTACCATTCTCAGTGGTAATAAAAAATATATGTTAATATCATAGTGAGATACAATTTTTTACTGATAAATAAAAAAAATCTTTAAAAATGCCCACTCGGTGCTGGGGACACTGGGAGTGCAGATCGGTGTGATCCTTTTGGGAAGCGATTTTACAGTTAAGCACCTTAAAACAGTCATTCCTTTTGGGCCAATAGCTTCGTCTCTAGTAATTTAGCATAAAAAAAATTCACCTTTAATACAGAAAAAGATATACATAAAGATGTTCAATGCAGAGTGATCAACAAGAGGGAAATCTCAATGCTAGGGAGGATGATTAGCTTGGTAGATTTTACAATGACATCACTCACTTAGATTTTTCTTAAATGGCAGCGACAGAATAATGCAAAATCACAGGAGCGAAGTAGTTCATGATCAGAAGTAATGAAGTAAATTGTAGTGTGCAGTCATCCGAAGTGACGTTTAGTAAGAGCAACGACCTCCTGAGAAGATATATGTGTTATGTTAAGTGAAAAACGCAGAAAACAAAATCGTCGAACCGGTGTTATCCTGCCCATGTAAAAATAGTGCACAGCACAGACTAAAAGAAGTTTGTGGGGCGTAGTGTGCAGCATGGTGGCTGCAGTTAACGCCGTGCTGTATGTGTGGCAGTTGCTGAGAGAGGAGATCTTAAAAGTTTTCAGCATGAGAAAAAGATTGTGGCTACGTGTAGTGATGGATGTTAACTAGACTTACTGTGCGGATCATTTTGTAATGTGTACCAGTATCGTTATGTTGTATACCTGCGAATAAAATAATGTCATAGGTCAATTATGTTTCAATTTAAACATTATAAGAATATTTCTTCTTTGAACAAAAATACATGATTATGAAAGAAACACCAGCTCCTTGTGGTCATGGGGCCGTCAGGAGGACTCAGTAGAGCTGTTGTGGGGGCAGATGCGCGTGGATGCATTGCATGAGGCGTGAGATGCTGCCCCTGCACACCAGGCGTCGCGGCTGCAGCGGACATGCTGCTGAAGAGTTCCGCTGGATTCAAAACTTGGAGTAAAGGTACGAAGAAAGCTCATTTTATGAAGAAACCCTGCGGTACGTAAAATGAACTCTCCGTCCATAATGCGAATGATCTTTCAATTTGTTTTGTACGTTTGGATTTCTATGTGTTGAGTTTCCTTTAGCCAGAAGTCAGTTTCAACGATACATGCCGTTCAGAACTCAGAGAGAAAAGACTTCTCCAGGTAGAGAAGACCTGGGTCCCCAGCTGCGTTGTTTAGCACCTGCTCCTTTTCTGGTTGTATTCTTCCACCTCTCCGCAGCCCCTGTTGATTCCCCCCATTCGCATTCCCATCCAGAGGATAACTCCTGGGGTCAAGGACTGGACTTCAATTTCAGCTTCTAGAACGCGTGGGAATCCAATGAGCGCTTATTACAAGTGCAATTGGCCTCTGCTGAAGTTCTGGGCTTGTCGTGCTGAGATGCAGAGAGGGGACCAGTTACTCCATCAACACCGATAAGCGTGGCTGCCCATGGCTCTGTCTGCTGCTGCCTGGCCTGAAGCAGGGAGGCTGAGCAGAAGTGCATTTCTCACCACCACTTTCCCTCTGGCAGGGGGACGTTGGTTGTGCCCAGCTGCCTTTCCGTTTCCCATGGCCTTGCTTTCTTGAGGTGACGCTTGTCTTCCAGTCAGTGCCTTGCCTTTCCTACCCTTGCTGTGTTTGCCTCTCTGGTTTTGTTTTGTTCCCAGACTGGAGTTCGTGGAGCCTGGAGGATCAGAGACCTCTTTGATGGGATCCAGGAGCTCTAAGTTAATGAAAAACAATTTTGTGAGGTTTTTTTCAATGAAAATCTAAAATACAGTTTTACCAGGTATAAGAGCAATAATCCAAGATTGAAAGACATTTTCTTGGAAAAAACTTTTGTATTAAGGCTGCATTCAGTGGCTGTTAGGAAGAGCAGATACAACTTACGTATTTTAAGCAAATAAGTTCTAATTTTTCTCACCTGACAAGAAGCCTGGAGGTGAGAGCTGCTGGCTCAGTTCAGTGGCTTAATGACATCAGAGCTGGTGTCTCTGTGACTCTCAGGTCTTGTCCCTCACAGCTACAAGTTGGTTGCTGCAGCTCAGCATCAAGGTCTGTGTTGGAGGCAGGAAGGAGAGAGAAAGACATGGCATCAGTTATACTGGTCTCTTTTAACAGGAGAGCAAAGTGTTTCCCAGAAACCTCTCAGCAGGCTTCCTTCTACCTTCTGTTGGTACCAACTGAGTCACACAGCCACCCTAGCTGAGAGGGGGCCTGGGAAATGACCGCTCGGTATAAGGAACAGGGTCACCACGATCACCTTAGGCTGATCACAGTTTATGCCTTGGGGCTGAGCACACTGTTTGGAATAAAGTCCGAGACTCAATGGCTGTTGGGCATAAGATGTGGGCCCTGCGAGGTGGAGGCCTCTGTACCACAAGTGCCCTCTCCTCTTGCTTCCTTCCCAAATGACCCTGGTTTCCTTGTCCAAGGTCAGAGTCTCTCCGGTTCCTTTGCTTCTGACTCGTTGTGGCACTGCCTCCCTGCCTTTGGGCCCCTCACCTCCTTCTCCATTCCGTCAGTTACACAGAAAATTACTGGTCATTCCACCTGCCCCCCTTTACTGGAGGGAGAAAAAGAACATTATTTCTAAGATCAGAGCCCTCTTTGACTTCAGAGGTATGATACTAGATATTTATCAGGCTCTTAGGTTTAGATTTCATTAACTGTCATTAAAATGCAATTTCCTGGATTGAGGAAGAACTTCAAGCTCAGATGACAATAGGGCAGTGCTGGTGTTTTGCTAGAGGCCTCTAGTGTTAAGTGTTGGCTGATTGAAAAGATTAGAGAGAAAGAACTTAGCACAGCCCTTGGCTTTTCCTCTGGTGGCTCACACCTCCTCTCCAGAATCCCTGGCCCCACGTTCCTGCGTCTTTCCTCATCCTTCCCTTCCCCTTTGTGTGTTCTCAGCTCTTGTGGGCTAAGACCTCATTACTTCACCTTGTGATCCCTTTGAGCTCAGACTTGCCTGGGCCCCCTTTATCATTTCTGTAACTTTCCTGAGGCAGACAAGTTCCTCTGCCTCTCCCGGCTCAGCCTCTCGCCTGCTCCCTTCTGGGGATCCTGCTCCCTTCTGGGGATGGTGTGCTTTCCATCGTGTTCTGGGATTAATGTGGCCCTGGCCCTGGTTATGTTCAGTTGGGCTGACTGAGAGATCGGGCATTGCATGTTGTGTTCCGAGTTTTGCTGTGAACTTTGTGAGGTCTTAGGCAGGTGATTTGATTACGCTGAAAAAATCAGTACTGTGCTAGAAAATCATCTTGACATTCAATATTCATAAAGTAGCTTGGGACTTGAACAAGTGTTACATAAGTACCGAAGACATGTGTTCCTCCTGTTCTAAAACCACCTTCCCACCATGAAAGCTTTTAAATATCATATAAAGAAATGTTAACATACAACTTACCACTAAAAAAATTGATTAAAAATGGGCAGAGGAACAGAATAGACATTTCTCCAAAAAGGACATACAGATGGCCAACAGACATACAAAAAGAAGCTCAACGACACCCATCATCAGAGAAATACAAATTAAAACTACAATGAGATATCACTTTACAGCTGTCCAAATGGCCAGCATCAGTAGATCATCGAAAAAACAAGTGTTGGCAAGGCTGAGGAGAAGCCCACGAGGGAGCCCACGCGCACTGTGGCGGGACTGTGAATCGGAGCAGCCGCTGTGGAAAACAGTGTGGAGGTTCTTCAAAAAATTAAAAATGGAACTGCCATATGACCCACCAATTCCACTTCTGGGTATTTACTTGAAGAAACCCAAAACACTGATTTGAAAAGCTATGTGCACCCCTGTGTTCACTGCAAGGTTATTTGCAACGGCCCAGCCATGGGAGCAGCTCGAGTGTGCACTGACAGACAAGCGGACACAGAAGCAGCGGTCCGTGTGCACGGCGGAGTGGTACCCGGCCGCGAGAAGGAGTGAAGTCTTGGCATCTGCAACAACGCTGATAGACCCGGAAGGTATTGTGCTGAGTGAAGCATGTTAGACGGAAAAAGACCCGTGCCACATGATTTCACTTACATGTGGAATCTGAAAAACAAAACAGGAACAAACAAAACAGAAACAAGAATCAGGGCACAAATGAACGGTTATAGGGTTGGGGGCGTGGGTAAGAAAAGGTGATGGGGTGAGGGCACAGCTATAAAAACAGTGACATACGCACAGGGATGTGGTCACTAATGTTGCAATAACTGTGTGGGGTCAGATGGGTACTACACTTATCAGGGCGATCCCTTCGTAAGGTACATAAATGTCAAGTCACCATGTACACCTGACATTAAAGTATGTCGATTATAATTGAAAAACTAAAAGAATAAAAAAATAAATGCTCTTGTGAAAAGTTACAGTCCAATGGGAAAGGAGGGTGCATGCTGCGTGGACTTGAAACACCTGGGGCAGAAGCCCAGTCTTCTGGCATGCAGACGCCCTGCAGTTAGCCAGACTGCGGGGCTGGGCGGCACTGGCCCCAAGCCCGTCCTTGCTTCTGACGCCAGCTGCAAAGCACCTTTAGTTCTGGTAATTCACTAGAAGGAAGGACGGACAGAACCCACGAGAGCTATAATACACTCACAGTGTTGGTACATGAAGGACAAAAGTACAGATTAAAATCAGCTGAAGGAAGAGGCTCAGAGAGCAGAGCCTGGGAGGGTTCTAAAAACAAAGCTTCTGTCTTTATTGGGACGCGTTACCACCCTGACGTGGACGTGTAACAAACCCATGGAATGCAACCAGTGAAGCTCACTCGAGCCTTGGTGTCTGGAGGTTTTATTGGGGCCCTATCCAGTAGGCATGATTGATTGATTTATTGATTGATTTCCCACAAGTTGATCTCAACCTCCAGCCAAAGCCCCCAACCTAAGCCACATGGTTGCTCTTCCTGGCACAGTGGGCTCCCACCCTAAACTATGGGCTGCGGCTAGCCTTACCCTAAGATCTGCGGTGGCCAGGCTGTCCCTAAACAAGGACACTTCTATTCGAATGACAAAGATTACCTCTTAGAAGCAAGGTCAAGGGCCAGACTTCCCTTTGGGTGAGGTAAAATTCTGGGCTACACAGGATGCTTTGCTTCTTGCTCATTATTGGTATTGGTGGTGCTGCCTCCAGGAGAGCACGAAGTGGGAGAGGCATCAGGGACACCCAAGAGGCAGCAGTTTGTGTGTGGGTGCTGGCATTTAAAAATAGCAACTTTGGGCCCATTTTCTGGCTCACCAAAAACACCCTAACGATACTGGGAGGCACACGTACCAAAGCCCCAGCACTGCTCCTGCCTGCAGCTCACAGGCCTCAGAGCTGCTGGCGCAGCCGGTGCCCTGAGCCTTCTGTGTCTCAGGACACGAGTGCCCTGGAGGCTCACTGTTGACATTTCTGGAACTAATGACCTCCCAGCAAGTAAGTGGACAGATCTGTACATATCTGAACAGGAGGTTTAGGGGAGAAAAGCTCTAGGGGATTCAGAGACCAAGCTGTGTAGATTGGAGACTGGACAGGAAAACCTGGATGCATATGCAGCAGACGGAGATAGGGTGGGGGAGGTGGAAGACACCACACAGCACACCAGGTGCAGAGTCAGTAACGAGCAGCCACAGGGGCTTATTGGCACAGGGATCTGTTAGAAAACGTGTGACTACCCTGGCCGATGTGGCTCGGGGGGCTGGGTGTCATCCTATAAACCAAAAGGTCGCAGGTTCGATTCCTGGTCAGGGCACATGCCTGGGTTGCGGGTTCAATCCCCGATCTGGGTGTGTACAGAAGGCAGCCAATCGATATTTCTCTCTCACATCGATGTTTCTTCTCCTCTCTTTCTCCCTCCATTTTCCTCTCTCTAAAATATATATATATTATATAGTAAATAAATAAATAAATAAGTCATATATAACATATCTAATATATAAAATATATTATATTATCATATATTATATAAAATATGGTTTTGTATAGTATAAATATAATTTGTAAATATATAATATAAATATATAAAAATAAATATATAAAGAAAACATGTGACTATACAAATAATTAGTGTCAAGTTTCACAAGGAAAACACATTCTTCATTACTTGAAATATTTATTAGCCCTCCACTTTGATTTTGATGAACAATTGTTACCCATCCACTTAACAAATATTCACCGAACGTTTCCCATGTACCATGCGACATTCTGGGTGCCGAGAACTCAGCAGAGAGCACAACAAAGCCCCTGTCATGTGCGGCTTGCTTCCTACTGGGAGACACACCCACTAAATAATCAAGGCCAGTGTGAGGTGGTACCAAGTGCTTAGACTCAGGAACAGCAGCCCCAGTGACCCTGAGATCTGAACAAAAGGAGGGGCCTGGCCGTGTGGGCCTTGCAGGAGGTGTCCTAGGCAGAAGGAGTGCAAGGACAAAGGACCTGAGGCTGGCGAGTGGTTGGAGATGAACGAGGCAGCCAGTGTGGCTGCAGTGGAGGTGAGGCCGGATGAGGGAAGGAGATGGAAGCCCCTGGGGCTGTAAACTGTTAAGTTTATGTGGCAAGGACACCGAAAGTTCATGAAACCCCTCCCCCATCCTCAGCCTGAGTTCTGTGCTGCCTCGTGGTCCATCGTCTTGACCGGGGGTAACTGTGGGAGAGTCTCGGAGGGGGCCGGTAGGCTAACCTGGCTCTTGTGAGGAAGGCTATGGAGGGATGTGACCTCGAGAAGCACTAGAGGTGGGGTGGCCACCAAAGGGGCAGGTGGGGGTTGAGAGAGGGGTACTGAGGGAAGTCATTTGGGGAAGAGCAATGTTAGGGGGAGCAGCTGCTGAGCTAAGGGAACCTTGGGAAACAAGACCTCAGGGTGTTCCAGCGTGTGTCACATGGTGTGGTTTCCCCCTTTGCTGCTTCTCTGAGACTTCTTACATTGAGCTGCAAGGCTTTTTTGGAGTTGGATTCACGATTCTCTTGGATACAATACTCTGTCCAGAACAGCACCCTTGGGGCCCAGCTTTATTCAGGTTTCATTTCTCTTTTTAAAGATTTTATGTTTAGATGGAAAGGAAGAGAGGGAGAGGAACATCAGTGTGTGGTTGCCTCTCACATGCCCTACTGGGGTCTTGACCTGCAACCCACCATGTGCTCTGACTGGGAATCAAACCAGTGACCCTTCGGTTCGCAGGCTGGCACTCAATCCACTGAGCCACGTCAGCCAGGGCTCAGGTTTCATTTCTATTTGCAGTGTCCATGGAGTAATTAATGAACCAGCTATTTAATAGCTTTTTCTAGTCAACCCTAAATATTTTTCCTCTTTGAACAGTTACAAAAAACCCTGTTTTACTGTAGAATATTTATGCATTGTCATCATGCACCAGGTGACCTCAGCTGGAGTCTCAGATTTGCTGTCAGCAGCCATGTTGTCTCAGGTAGGCCACCCGATCTTTCTAAGCTCCAGTAGTCTTATCTGTAAATGGAGGTAATTTTTAAACAATTTCTACACAGAATTTTGAGAATTAAATGACATTTTGCATGTAAAATAATACAAATGACATTCATTATTTTAACTAATCAGTTTTCTTACCAATTTGCATACTAACATGTACTCAATATATGTGGAATAAATTTAAGGAATAATTAAAACAAAAACTTCCAGGGGACGGTGTCCTCAGGCATTCATGGTGGTCGAGTTTGACATACCGTCAGAGGCTGTCCCGCCCCACAGCCTCTGACAGAGCGAGGCTGTCCTGAACTCCTGGTAATGGATCTATTCGCCTGCATATGAAGAAGGGCGGGAAAGCACCGGAATCTGCACGTGGTGTGTGCCCAGGCCGGCTTCGCGGAGTTCATGCTGTGAGACCAAGGGTCTCACGAGGCTGTTTACACTAAGGGAACATGCCAGCAGGGGCGCTGGTGGGTCCGTGGGTGCTGAGTGTGTCCTTGACACGGCCACGCGTGCTTCCCTTATTGCGAGCAGAAAACCACTGTGAAGGTATTGAAGGCACAAGCGCAGTCAGAAGGCAAAATTTTAAAAATGAAGCTTTTTTGAGTAACAAAAATAACTAAAAGGCTTGTTCTGTAAAAGAAGAAAGAAAGAAAGAAAGAAAGAAAGAAAGAAAGAAAGAAAGAAAGAAAGAAAGAAAGAAAGAAAAAGAAAGAAAGAAAGAAAGAAAGAAAGAAAGAAAGAAAGAAAAGAAAAGAAAAGAAAAGAAAAGAAAAGAAAGGGAAAAGAAAGAGAACGGAGCTTGCATCAAAGACGGACTTAGCTGTCTGTGCATGGATGTCAGTAGAAGACTCATTTGGCCAAAAGAGACAAACTACACATCAGAGTTCAGTAAACTCGATCAGATTGCTGGGATCTCTTTCTTATCTCTTTTATTAAAGATTTCATTTCTTTATTTTTAGAGAGGGGAAGGGAGGGAGAAAGAGAGGGAGAGAAACATCCAAAGTGTGAGAGAGACATCGATCAGTTGCCTCTCGCACGCCCCCAGCTGGAAACCTGGCTCGCAACCCGGGCTGTGCCCTGACCGGAAATCGAACTGGTGACCCTTGGGTTCACCTGCCGGCACTCAATCTGCTGAGCCACACCAGCGAGGGCTAAATAAATAAAATCTTAAAAAAAAAAACCATACTCATTATGAGATTTTTGTGTGTGTGATTACGTGTCACAATGTATTTAACGTGTGGCCCAAGACAATTCTTCTTCCAGTGTGGCGCAAGACGCCAAAAGGTGGGACACCCCTGCTAAATGGTGCAAATTAACTTTCCACCAACCAGCGGATTAGGGGCTTCTCACGAAAATTGAGTACTATTCTAGAGAAATAAAATCGCCTTCCTTGTATCTCTAAGTTTGTGTCCAAAGATCCGTAATTACCACCAAGTATAAGAACCCCCTTCCATGTGAAACGTTTTGCAGCATCTCCCCCAACGTGAGAGCTGCTGTAACTTTGCTGTCCTTCGGTTGGGAAAGCACGTGAAGGCAGCAAACTCTTCCGTATTCAGGGCTGCTTGCTTGCTGCACAGTGGACTTCCTGGTCAGCAGTCCCGCAGATGAGGAAGAACACCAGCTCCGAACAGGAAGCCTGGGTGTTGGGGTTGTGACTTCCTGACTGTGGGCCCTGGGCACCTGTTGCCCTGCCCTCACTCACAGAACGGGATGACGGCAGTATCTACCTCACAGCAGGATCAGGAGGGTTCAACACACTCCGTAAGCCCTGGTGTGACTATACATGGGCATTAATTATTAGTTATAGATGGCCCATGTATATGTATTAGCTGTGGACATAAAAGTGAGCTTTGATTTAGTTTCTGTGTAGACTCTTCCTTCCAGACTTATGTATTAGATCAAGCATAAAAAGCTAAGCTTAGCCTTTTTTAGAAAATTCCTAGTTTTTCTGGCATGAGGGTAGTTTTTCATAGAGCTGGGGAATAGACTCACCCTCCCAACATGGGCCAGGAGGTCTGTGCCAGCGTTAGAATTCACAGCCCACTGCGGACTATAACCTTCCTGCGGGCAGACACGCTCTGCTTTCCCATGACCTAAATCTGATTATTTCTAGACCCATTAATCACAAAGGAGCAGAAATAAATTGTCACCTTTGTGTGACTAATCTTTGGGTAATTTAACACATCTCTTGAGGAAAAGCACAGAGATGCTGGTGTGTTCACAGGTGGAATGGTCCACGCTTCCAAGGAGAACCAAGCTATTTGCAAACTTCATTCATCATATGCTGATGATGGTCCTTATTTGGAGGTTTGGAGGAAGTTTCTTCTAATTCAAGGCTCAGAACATGGTTCTCCTTCATGAGGCATCCAGTGAAATTCTGATTAAGCAAAATATTCTGGAAATTTGAAAATCTACTCAAAATGCTTCAGTAGACTTTCTTGCCTTAGCAACCACAGAGCAATGAGCACACGGGGGACATCTCTTTGTGAGACAGTTGCAAGAGTCATTCATTCACTGGCTAAACCGTTTATGGGGTCACTCTACAAATATTTTTTGCATGACTACTGTGTGCTGGGCTGGGGACTGGACACACAGTGGGAGAAAACAAAGGCAGCTTCACACTCTGCTGGAGGCTGAAAGGACCTGAGTTCAGACCGCATCACCACCACTTAGCGACGATGTGGTCCTGGGCAAGGTTTCCATTCTCTCTGACTCAGTTCCTCATCGGGAGAGCGGGGCCCACCAGTTACATCCAGCTTGCCCAAGATATTAGGGGATCACGAAGCATAAAACCCCCTTAACAACTGCAGTTCTCTGTGAATGGCCATATTGTTTGACGCCTGAGAATCTTGCATTACTTTATGAAAAAAATCATTCTAAATAGTCCAAACATTAGGTCATTTTAAGACATGAAGCTGTTTCTATGCTGACTCTGTATTGTATTTTGTTCAGTTCCTTGCTTTTACAAATTGGGGGTCCAAGGTCTCAAGAGGTGGACCAGCCTGCTCAAGGACCCTGCTAAAAGGTAAACCGAGGCACATTAAACATTTTAAGAGTTTATTTGAGCAAAAATGAATTGAAATTGGGCAGCATCCCATCTAGAAAATAACACAGGAGCTTTACAAGAATGAAAGACTTTCTTAGGCAGGAGGGAGCAGGGGGGTGTTAAGGAAGTTATAAAAGGCAGAAAGCGGACCGGCGATGGCAAGTTCACTTTCTTCCGGGACGCGGCAGGGGCCTGTCGGCCGGTGGCCTAACGGATGTCGATGAGGCGGTTCCTAATTGACTGGCTTCAGATTCCATTTCTAGGAGAGCCAAACTTGTAATTCAGTTAAGCCTTGGTTTGGTGGTTTGGGGCTCAGCATGAGTGACTCCATTTTCGGCCTGTTGTCTTGTTTTCAAGCACCCACAGAGTTGGAACTAGAGCTCAGGCCACTCTTTCTCGGACCCAGTTCTCCTTATTCTCAATGTGTGGCAGCCCCACAAAACATAGGGTGACACTAGCTGACAAGTAACAGTAGCCTGTTGCCTGATACTGGGTTACAACTTCTCTCCACTTGCATCTGTCTTCAAAGAAGAAGATCATTATCGTCCCTTCAACCCATTTCCAAGGACTGTTGATTTTATCTCCCCAAGTAAGCTTGTGTGGTAGAATTTTGTTCCCTGTGGTCTCTGCCTGATGATGTCATGCCCATGGTTATATTATATGATGTGGCAACAAAGGACATTGCACATATAATCAAGGTTGTTGATCTGCTGGCTTTCCAAAGGAGACCATCCTGTATTGTCTAGGTGCTTCCATGTCATTGCACCAGCCCTTGAAGCAGAAGGGAGGCAGAAGAAGAAATCAGAGAGATGCAACAGAAGGGAAGTGGAGACTCTAAGCTTGGGAAGGATTGGATGCACCATCGTTGGCTTGAAGATGAAGGGGGTCATGTGTCTAGGAAATGGGAGGGACCACAGTTGTACAACCTCAAGGAACTGAATTCTGTCAACCTGAAACGAGGTGGGATGTGGAATCTTCCTCAGAGCCTCTAGACAAGAGAGGGGCTGGCCAAGTGCTGACTTCGGTCTTGGGGGCCCTGAGCAGAGAACCCAGCTGAGCTACTCTGTGCTGGTACTTCGGGCCCACTGTGAGATACGAACTGGGTGGTGGTGTTTTTTTTTTAAATTATTTTTGTAGTTGACTTTTTAAAATCTCTGTCACTAATCAAAGTGGTTAATGCATACAAATGAATGCACACGTAGCACAGAAGGACAAGAGGAAAGACAACGAGGTGCCCTGTTGCTTGTCCAGCATCTTTCTTCCAGTTCGGTACAGGAAAAATGCTCTATTCACCATTCCGGTAGGATGGCTTCCAGACAATTGAGGTTTTGCCGTTTTGGTGAAGACACCATAACGTGCTCAAGGAGGCTCCATGCCTGCTCCCCGACAACATCTTTCCCACCTGGGAACCATCGCCCAGTACAGCCTGCCCTCCATATCCCCTGGTTGAATCTGCACATTCAACCAACTGTGGATCAAAGATGGTTGGAAAAAAGTGACATTGTTGCTAACATGCACTGTATGGTTAGGCTTATGATGTACATGAACAACTGAACATGTATAGACTTTTTTCTTGTCATTATTCCCTAAACAACAGAGTACAACAACTATTTACATAGCAGTTACATTGTATGAGGTATTATAAGTAATCTAGAGACGGTGTAAAGTAGAGGGGAAGGTGTGTGTAGGTTCTGTGTAAACACTGTGCCATTTTATGTAAGGGACTTGAGCCTCCATTTGCTGTCCGCAGAGGGCCCTGGAACCAACCCCCCACGGATACTGAGGGACAACTGTTACAAAGATTTCAAACTTGAGCATAGGCTTCCTGTCTTGGGTGTTTAACTGCAGTGTCGCAGTCGCTGCTTACAGTCAGGAGTTAAACCCTTCCTTTACTTTTCCTTGTTCTTTCTCCAAATCTGCCCGGGAGGACACACGAAGCTCCCCCAGACACTGGGACTGCAGACATTTTAGCAGGCAGGGGTGCAACTCTCAGTATTTGGAATTTAATCATAGCTGGGGAAATGGTGCTTCATTACATAGTGAAGAAACTATGTCTCGACGAATTTTAAAAGAGCAATTTGATTAAGACATTATTTTGCTTATGAATTGATGTAACAATCTCTAGTGGGTATAATGTGCCAGAATGAATGATCTGGTAAAACATTTAATCAACTATGGTTAAAGGGTAAAAATGGATTTTAAAAGAGCATTTTAATTTTAGTGAATTAACCCTAGCTTCTCATTTGTCACACTTTTATCAGACCTGTCCACACGAAGCGAAGCAAACCAAGCAATTCATTTCTTCTTCTCCTCTTGTAAATTCACTGCACGTGCGCCAGCTGCCCAAAGCTGGCGTTCCAGGGGACAGAGAGACGGGGCCCTCGCTGATCAGGTAGAGAGAGAAGGCCGTGTATGTCAGTGGTTAGGACCCAACTCTAGTGCAGTAAAAACCACTTTGGTTCTGCCTTTGCCCAACGCCACCTTTGCTCTTGCAGGGTTGCTGTGGGGTGAAATGAAATGGGCATATGGAGAGATCAGCACGTGATAAAACTAAATAATGTTAGGAACTCCAGTCATTTTTATTCGCTCCTTGACCATCCTGGTGGACAAATGGGCTTCTGTCTAGCAGCCCCTGAGGACATCGTGCATGAGCATTGTATGCAGAAGAGGCAGAGGCACTGGACTGGCTGGTTGGGATCACCCAGTCTGTGCCGAGGAGCCAGATGGTCCCACGGGTCCTCTGCCCGCCCACCTGTGGATCGGAGCGCAGGAATCGAATCACATTGTTGCAGTCTGTGAGCAACAATGTGACACTTTACACTTCACATTGCTCATTTGAGACATAACCTTCAGGGGTGTATAACTGCTCTCAAGACTTTGCAGGGGTTTATACACCATGTTCACTTTTTCAATATATTGGATTTATCTTTTTACCTTTTTACTTAAAAAAGAAACTGCTTTATGGAGGTATGATTGACATGCAAAGAACTGTAAGATTTCATGCATGCAGTTTATGAGTTTGGGGGTGAGTATGTCTCTGTGAAGCCATCAGCACAATCTATGCCATGGGCAGATCTACCACCTCTGAGTTTTCTCCTGCCGTCTTCAGTTATTATCATTACTGTGATAAGAACACAGCATGTGCTCTACTGTCCCGGCACATTTTTTTTAGACTTTACTTATTTATTTTTAGAGAGAGGGGAAGGGAGGGAGAGAGAGGGAGAGAAACATCTATGTGCAAGAGATACATTGATTGGTTTGCCTCTCCCACGTCCCCAGCTGGGGACCTGGCCCACAACCCAGGCGTGTGCATGGACTGGTGACTTTTCGATTTTCAGGCCGGCACTCAATCCACTGAGCCACACCAGCCAGTGCCGTCGTGGCAAGTTTTTAAGCACACACTACTCACTAGTGCTCACTGGGCGCTAGGCTGCACAGTAGATCTCTAGGACTTAATCATCTTGCATTTTGTCAGATTCTTCTGTAACTGGTCCTTGTAGCCACAGGGGGGCACTGTTGCTTCACCCAAATTCTGCACTGTGGTGGGTGTA
The DNA here is from genome assembly GCA_007922815.1 of Macrotus californicus. Lineage (NCBI taxonomy): Eukaryota > Metazoa > Chordata > Mammalia > Chiroptera > Phyllostomidae > Macrotus > Macrotus californicus. The sequence goes on along the minus strand of VMDR010002876.1, from coordinate 40,265 downwards.
ACCTCACATCTCTGTCCTGTGCTCCCGTGTCCCATTTCTGGCTTTGTTGAAGATGGCAGTTCCATTTTTTAGTGACCAGCAAGGAAAAAACAACAAAAAAAAACAAAGCAAACAAGAAAACCTTTTGTCTGTAGCAGGACATATACAAAAGATACTGAAACGACAAATGTTTTATATTTTTTAAGTTACACAAAATAGTGTATGAAATTTTGAAATAAGTGAAACACAGAAAAATGCATTCTGATGAAATTGATCAAGGATCTGCCCGGAAAACCACTAAAAAATTAGAGTGTAACGTGGTGTTCCTGTGGGTTCTGGGCATCAGAAGTATTTGAGAACCCTGGAATGTTCCCTCGCAGAGTGGCAAGGCTCAAGTCTGTGAAGAGGAAGGAGGGTCCAATGTTGATGCTCGCCCCCTAGTTCTGCCTGTGAGGTTTGCCTTTTCCCTTCTTGGCCAATGAGTCATTAGCCACTTGGCCATTTTTAACAGGGCAGTTTTTAATAAGGCAATAATCGCTTCATTTGTAATCCTTGGGTGAAAAGTGGCAATTGACGAGGCCCGTTTCACAGCCCAGGTGGCCTGCGTTCTCCTGGTTCTCTTCTAGACTAACAGTCTCGTAAGGGTGACAGACATTGAGGGGTTTTTTTTCTGCCCATGTTTATGTTCTTTTTCTGCTCATTCCTCTCAAGTTTCCTTATATATGCCTTCTTTCCATGGTTTCAGAGTTGGAAGGAGACACATTCAAAATGCAGATACATGTATGCTGATGGTGAGCCAAGCCTGCACATTGTAAAGTCTCAGTGAAAGGCTGGAGAAACCCTAGTGGAACTGGGGAATAACCCCAGCACCAAGCATTAACACGACACCGATAAAGAACCGTTTGCTGCATAAGTGACCGATTGATTGGCTGAGTAAATCCAAACCACAACTTCTCAGACCCTTACAGATATAAAAACTGACTTATATTTACTTGAGTAAACTTAACTTTTTAAGTGTTATTTTTTCCTCCTCCTCACATACCACAGATAAAGGAGCAGCAAGTCTTCCAACTTTGCTTGGGACCTTCCCGTGAGTGCTTCCTAGAGCTACTCGGGAAAAGTGAGGGACACTGCTGAGCACTTTGTACATGAGCTCTCCCTGCTCAGGCTGCATTTTTGCTGTGACGAGGAGGAACGGTCCTGGGGACTTTAAGACAACGCACACCAGCATCCCTCTCTCCCTTTCACTCTCTTCATCCTGGTAACATTAACTCACAGCTGCCAGACCCCCGTCGCAGCTGAACTGCATGCAGTAAGGGCTGTGCTTGCAGAGTGCCATAAAATCCTTTTAATATTCATTCAAAGGTACAAGCTCTTGGACCACAAAGGTCCCTTCTTCTGGTCCCTTCTTCATGCCCAGACATGCTCCGAGACTTGGCATCGTGCCCTGGAAGCAAAGCATACAGGCCAAACAAAACCTTCATTTTCACTGCTCCGAACAACGGTCAATTCTTTAATGTAATTACTTAGAACAAATTAAGAGTTTAGATCCAGGAGCCTGCAGGCACTCAAGAGAGTATGGAAAATAGGGGAGGGATGGTTTGAGATGCCCCTGGGCCATAAAAGGCCAAAGCCCATGGAGGCCTGGTGTGACCAGGTGCTGCCTGCAGGACAACAGGGCAAGGAGCAGTTGGGCCTGCCTCCCACGTGTGCTCTGTCTTGGCAGGCGGGCTCTGTGTCAAGTGTGTGATTTCTTCAATGGAGAGTAAAGAGTCCTTTCTCCACCGTCAACTGAAGGCCGATGGTCCTCGGACAAAACGTGAAGACAATGTCGATGAGAGATGGAGGGAGACAAAGGCAAATCCCATGAATCTGAGCTGTGATTGCACAAGCTGTCAGGTTCGTGGGTGTGCAGGAAGAGTGGAGTCTCAAACATACTCCAAGAGCATGAAGTCACTCGAGGCAGGAAGTGTCCCTTAACCCAGTGCTACTGGGCAGATATGGGAATCGTTTTAATTTTTATTTTTAAAGAGAGGGGAAGAGAGGGAGAAAAAGACGGAGAGAAATGTAGATGTGGATGCGCAAGTGAAACATGGATCGGTTGCTTCTCGCACACCCCCAACCGGGGACCGGGCCTGCAACCCAGGCATGTGCCCTGACCGGGAATCAAATCAACGACCTTTCAGTCTCTGGGATGACATCCAAGCCACTGAGCCATACCAGTCAGGCCTGGGAATGGGAATTTTGAAAAGGATTCCAGTCAGTTTTATTTAGGAGAGTTACTAGGAAATAGTTATGGGGTTATGGGACTGTTCTCCTTAAACAGCTTACTAAGGAATCATAAAAGCAAACATTACATAGAACTTCCCACATCTGGGCACGGTTCTGCGTGCTGTGCACATGCTGGTTTACGTAACATGCAAGGCAATCCTCTGAGCCTGGTACTGTCATTGTCTCCTATTACAAACCGGGAAACTAAGGCGCCAAGATGCTGCAATGCCTGCTCCCAAACACCCTGCTAGGAGAGGTAAAAGTGAGAATTCTGGCTTGGTTCTAGAGACTCTGCCCTTAAGCACTTAAATGCTAAAAATAAAAATGCTATGTAGACCCAGGAAGACTAGAAGTTAAATGCTAATGTCCTCTTTTCCAAGTGGTGGGTGTATAGTTGATATTTTCTTTTATGTTTTTGTGTATCCCAGATTTGCACCATGCGTCACTTTTGTAATCAGACAGAACACGGCGAATGCTGCTTTAAAGTCCTGCCTCTGGAATCCGCGACTTTCAGCAGGCTGGGGGGACCATTGTCCCGCGGGGCTCGGAGGTAGAAGTGACATGAGCAGCCTAGACCGTTTGACTTACCAATGGCCAGACTTTATAAACAGTCACCAAGAAAAAGTGACACAGTGTGTCCCTCTGCAGCTCCGCAAGCAGCCAATAAACTGCCTGCCCCTTGCACTGTCACTTGGGACCGTCTAGGGCATCCGAGCCTCACAGGAAGGGGGGGTTACTAGCTCTAACAGCCCCGAATAGAGGAGCGTGGCAATGGAAGGACACAAATACACTTTCGCACAAAACACGCCATTAAAAGTCATAATGGAAAAGTCCATTGTATACTATATCAGCAGTGAAAAATTAAAATTTGAAATTTAAAGGTCATACCATAGTCCAATTTAATTCATAAAATACGTATCATGAATGTAGGAAGTAATCGAAAAATTTAAATCTGACCAAGCCAATTTGGATACTATTTTAAGAATACTCTCAAGGTTTATCATCACAGAAATTTAATACAAGTTCAGTTAAAAAGGCATAAATGCAGAAGGTGGCAAACTAAAATTTAGAAAACTGACTATCACTTAAGCTCTCTTGTTCGTCTCAGGGACAAAAATAAGTAACATATCCAATGCTGGTAGCTTCTTGTATTGATTAGCGTTTCCCTTATCCTTGTCTTTAAAATATATAGACACACATCCCTCTTTTTGAAAGTTAGGGGATTGCTGATAAGAGCTGGGGTCTCATTTTCCCAGGTTTGTGCATATGTGTGAGGGTGGGGTGTTGAAGTGGGTACCTCACTGAGCCCCCCAGATTTGTGTTCCTGTGAGAATGAAGGGCTTTTCCCCCTACCTTTGGGGGTGCTGGCAGAAGGCAACAGCTGTCTGCCCTCTTTAGAACAGCCCCTGGAAGCCTGCCGCCTTGACCGAGGCCTTGCCCCTTTCCTGGGCAGCCTGCATTTGGAAAGTGGGAATGCCACCCCAGAAACCTGGCCTCGCCTTCACTGGGGACAATCTGCAGGGTGCTTCCCACTTGGCTGAGACTGGTTCCAGCTTAGTGCCTCCCTCTGCCCATCCTGCTTCCCTCCCTTTCCTTCCACAGCTGTTGGTCTCAGGACATAAGTGCAGCCAGGGAGATGTTGCCTCTGGCTGGGTGTCACTTCCCAGCATGAACTGACCACAAGGGAGGGAGAACACAGATCTCTGGCGGCCGTTGGCCCCTCTGCCACGCTGGCTTCAAGGCCACAGCCTTGAAGTCCATCGGTGCATCTTCACACAGATCCAGGAAGTAGATCAAAGAACAAAGAGGACCCTTCTGGAAGACTGGCAGGGAACATGTCTGAAAATTTGGGTGGGGTTTCAGGGGACCTTGGGAGGCAGGATGGCAGCTGCTTAGCCCACTGTCTGTCCCTGGTACCATGGTCGCACCATGTTAATTAAATCATTCTCATTAATTCAGCCTGAGTGTAAATTAGGAAGGAATGAAGATAAATTAGGTTTGAAGGTAGCTAATACATTTAACCTCGTGCTGCTTATTTTGCAGCCTAACAAAGTAACGTTGTTAAGGGAGATAACAAGCCCAAAGCCATGGGCACAGCTTCTTAACAGCATTAAAAATGAGACCTTGGTTTGGTGTCACAAGGCAGAGCCACAGACCAGCTCCCAGGAGCATGCAGGACTGGTCCAGCACCCTGACTGAAGCGGTGCCCACTGGACACACGGATGTCTGCAGCATTTCCCGAGTTGTGACTCGGAGATCTACTGCGTCTACCATTGTCCCGCTTGGTCACAGGCCTGTCTAGAGAGTTTTTCCTGCACAGGTAGACAGACGACTTGCTCATTTTTTCCTTCCTTTGGGTAAAGTGACAAGAATCACCTTTAGAACTGGCTGCGAAATGTTGGAGAAATAACACAGTTTGTGTTGCTGCGATCATAAATGTGCTAAATTGCACATCACTGTCAGCTGTGAAATAAACATTAGAACCTGCACACAGGCTGAGAACTTCTCACATGCCGGTTGGAGCAAACCCGGGTACGGCTTGTGGGAGGTCGTTGGCAGCACACACAGTTCCCCCCAATGCAAGTTGAGTTCCTGTGTCTTTCAGCAGGGAAGTGTTTTTCAGTTTTGTAAGCTATTGACAATGATAATTTCTCTTCCCTGCCTCCTGGGGATTATCTCCCTGAGGCAGATGAGGCAGAGGTGCAGGGCCACTGAACACATTTCAAAATTTTCCAGGCTACAGCATTTTGCCCTGCTCTTCTCCGGAAGCACAGCAAGGGAGCAGCGTCAGGTAGAGCAGACACAGGACAATGGCCCTGTGCAGCCCTCCCTTCTCGGGTGGCTGTTTTCAGAGAGGTAAACGCTGTCCCCTTGGTTAAGGACACTGTGGTTTCCAGGTGGTGAAGACGCAACACGCCCTGGCCTGTTCCTAGCTCAGTGGCCTCCTCTGACAAAATCTACCCAGACCACTGAGCTGAGTTCAGGTTTTGTGCTGGGCGGGGTTATCTGGGTGAAGTTCTAGGTGAGTTTGGTAAGAGACAGTGGTAGAAGGCAATACTTCTTCCTGAGAGAAAGTGCTAATCTCTTAAGTTAAACAATTTTTCCTCCCAGAGGAAGACACTTAGATTTGGTCTTCAAATCCCGCCCGCTTGCTGTTGACCCACCACCTAGACAGACAGACAGACAGACACAGCACTCCCGCTGGGCAGCTGGAGGCCGCCCTGATCAGCGTCCCCCAAGCCTGGACAGGACCCAGAGGCACGTCTGTGGAAGACACGTGCAGTCGTCGCACAGCCCACCTCCCACGTTTTCGGCCCCATCTCTGGGGCCCGCAGCGTCTCCACTGTGTCGGTCTCCGCGGGTTTGACCATGGCTCCTTCAGGCCCAGGGTCTGCCCAGCGCGCCACCGTCGCCACACACGTGTTCTTACGGCGGATTGGTCCAGCCGCCTCTGGCTTTGTGAAGCTGTGTCGAGCTGAGACTCCACGCAGGAACTTAAGATAGGGGACAGATTTGTGAGGCTCCTGGTGAGGCCGACGGCTCAATGCCAACAAAGGACTTCAGAGGGCACTGTCTGTCTTTGTGTGCGAGGAGCGGGATTTCTCAGCGCGAACACCAGGGGAAACCACAGGTACAGAGAAGTGGGATTACAATAAAGAGCCGACAGTTTTGGTATCGGCAGTCTCTGCACTCCGGGGGCGCCAGGCGGGGCCTCCTCGGCCTGTGCAAATCATTTCTGCGACTAGCATTTGAAAGGAAGCTGGGAGATGGGGGCGCGGGGCCCCCAGAGCAGCAGGGCTGGGCCGCGGCTGCGTGGCTGTGTTATCTCCAGTCGGGCAATCACCTTTACCTGGGCCTCAGTTTCCTGACTCATAAGACTAGTGGGCTGGACCATAATCTCTACAGCACGTTCATAGACTAATTCCAAATCCTAACAAAACAAAAAGGACAGACGCTTTTGCTCCCAGTGGGAAGACAAGTACAAAGCTCAAAAACGGGTTTCGTAAACAGTGATCGACAAGCCTGGTTACTTTTTCCAATCGCCTTCTTTTCTCCAGGCGCTTCAGACCTGTGTGTGCCGGGCCATTTCTTTGCTGAGCTCCAAACTAGCACAGCCGAGCGGTAAAGGGCAGCCCGGGTGCGTTCTGAGACCGCGAAGGAGGCTTCCTCGCGAGCGGGAGGGGCGGCGCAGCGGCTGCTTTGAGCAGTTCGCTTTGAATCCAGCGGCCCCGGCGATTGGCTGCGGAGCACGTGGGGCGCCCGGCCGCGAGGTGCAGAGTCCGCCGCGGCTGCCGCACCCACCTGGGCTGGGGAGGTAGGGCCTCGGGGAACGCCTGGGGCTTGGGTCTGTGCGTCCCTCCTGCCAACGAGAAACTACGGCCCGGCTTTGCCCACCCTGCAGTGTCCCCAGAGTGTCCACACTTGGGCCCCTTCTCTCGACACTGTCGTCCCCTCCAGGTGTCCCACCCGGCGCGCGGGCTGTGTGCGCCCAGGGCGCGTGCCGCGGACCCCGAGCTAGCTCCTCGCCACCCTTTCTTAAGCGTCTCGTGGGTTCCAGCACGCGAGGCGCACAGCTCAGGGCTGCACTCCCGTGCCTGGACTCCCTCGGCTCCGGGGCTATCCATTAAATGGGCCGGGCCAGAGCGGCTCAGACACTCCGACCTGGGAAAACTTGTGTCACTCGCGGTCCCCAAGGGTTGCAGCTGCTCGCTAATGGCAGAGATAGCGCCTCCGCTTTGTCTCCGCTCCCCACAGCCCCCCTCCCCCGCTTCCTCTCTAGATTAACTCCCCCGACAAACGCTCTTCCCCAGCTCTCTCCTCTTCCACGGGCTGCCTCCTAGCGCTTCCTCCCTCCCTCTCCTGGTGTCACTCTCGGCAAACGCGCCCTCTCCCCTCCCCTCCCCTCCCCTCCCCGCCGCACCGCCCCACTTATAGCCCGGCGCACCGCGGCCGGGCGCAGACTGCTCGGGCAGCCAGAGAGGCGGCGCGGCGGTGGCGGTGCGGAGACCCAGTCCAGACGCCAGGCGGCCGCCGGCGCGCAGAGCGCTTTCTAGCTCCCTCCCCCGAGTGTGCATACAGCCCGCCTCCTTCTGCGGCGCCTGTAGCCGCAGGCTCGCTATCCCCTCCCGAGACTCGCTCCGGGAGGCTCTCCGGCGGTCGCGGGCACAGTCTGCGGTGTGGTGCTCGTGAGGCCGAGGCGAGGCGCCAACTCTAGCCGGCCCGAGCCAGCGCCCCGGGCGCGGTCCTCTCCACTCCTTTCGCCCGGGCAGTGGCTACCGCTCGCAGGGACTGAGACGTCCGCTTCGTCACCTCCCCGCCGGGTGACCGAGGCAAGAACTCAGCTAGCCGTGCACGGAGGCCAGTCGCCACTGCTGTAAGTTTCCCCCGCTGCCCCGGACCTGTTGCGGGCGCCGCGGGTTTCCGGACACGCTTGGCCTGCAGGGGTGTGTTCACTAGGGAGTGTGCACACAGCCCCGGACTCCGCAGCTCCGACTTAGGCGGAGATGGGGAACAGTTGTTGGGGCGGAGATCTCAGTGTTCGCTGCCCCCCACGGAAAGCAAGGAGCCGGGCATCGCCGGAAGGGCCTCCTGTCGGCGCGCAGCGCTTGGGCGAGGTGCTGGGGGATCGAGGAACAGGGCCAGGATGCGATGACTCCCCCTCCTTCCGTGGAAAGCAGTTTCCCTGGGGGGTGGATTTCCCGCTGCCTCCTACTTAGTAGTCTCCAGGGCCGACGCGGGATTGTTGGCCTACGTTGCCCCCTGATAGGCACAGGGAACATTGGGGCCACGCACGGACATCCCTCGTGAGGGCGCGTTCACCCTTGCGAAATGTCTATAGGAAATGAATGAAAACCGGATTTTTTTTTCCTGATAAATTAGTTTCTTCTCATGCAAGTACAGTATTTGGCCTTTCGTGTATCATTATTAGCTTTGAAGGACAAGAATTACTGGGCGGGGTGCAGATGAACCATTGAACTTGTTCGGCTTGTAATTTGGTGTCGCCCTGAAAGGCTCGGCCAGCATGTTAAAGAGCGTTGCAAGTGTTCTAGGGGACTGCATGCTGAATTACATTTCTTGTTAACAAGATCTTCATAGTGTTGTTCCATTGTCACCAATAACGTTAAATGCCCCAGAAAATCTGCTTGGGTTCTCCTTTGATTTTGTTGAGATCAGGTGAGAAACCTAAAGACATGTGCCTGGGATGCAGAGTTGGAGGCAGAGAGCCTGGGTAAGGAGCTGCGAGTGAACTGAAGTTACTGTAAGTAGAGGCCCTTTTGATGTTCAGGGTTATAGCAGCCCCTTTTCTCCTCTTCTTTGTAGATGCAGGTTAAGTGTATGTGTGCGTTTTTTGGACACTTACTTGGCATGCAAATATGCCTCTGGGGGCTTAAAACATGCCAGAAGGATGATTCATTTTATGTTGAAGGTGTGCTTAGTGACTATATAAATGATTTCTGCTGATATTTTGATGTTTGCATAATTCTAAACTAGAAAGCAACGTTTCCCATGGGTTTTGAGTATACTTTTTTATTTTAATCAAATGTTGCTGCAAGAATGTTGACTTTTGACTGTGACATGCGTCTCCATCTGGATGTTATCCAAGATGACAGGCTAGATTCTTCCTTTTGGCTTTATGGGCCAACCTGGAAAATACAGGCACATCAATGCAGGATGCGTAGAGATGAAGATCCTAGATTCTAAGGTCTTCAAGTTTTCTTAAGTATAGTTCTGGTTGTGAATGGCATTTGACACCACTGGGTATCTAGTGCTCAGGGAAAGTGTTCTGGGCTCCTGGGCTTCCCGCTCAGTGTGCTTATAGTGCGGTGTATGCACCTTGTGCGGGTCCCTCATTCTAAAGCAAGAGCTGTGTTTGCTCTTGGCCTAAAAGGAGGTAGCTTTGGAAGCATTCGCTTTATAAAAAGGTGTAGTTACTCATTTGGAATTGTTGTAAGTATTTAAACTATCTTTTGAAGTTCAGGCTTAAAATCTTCCCCAAAGTGCTTCAGATGGAATCTACTAATCCAAAGGACAACTCTAGTATCAGTGATGCTAATACAGGTTTTAACACATTGGAAACCTAGTGTGTTCACACAGGATCATACCTGTTGTTCTTCATAGCATTGAGCACTGGTTACAGAAAAAAGCAAGGGACTAGACTTGGAGAGACTTAGCTTGGGGTGGGGGTGAGGCTTGGCTCCTCACCCTTTGTTATATTTAAGAGACTAATGGATGTTTGTGAAGTCTTTTTAACACCAGAGCCTGAGACTCTGTTGCTTGTTTTCTTCCTCTAACCCATGTTTACTCATAACGAAAAGTTACATTCCAAATGGAAGGAAAACAAGTTGCATCACCTAGTGGGATGCCGCCTGTGTGTTAAAGGCAAGTTAGGCGCCTGCTTTTGTTTTCTGTGCCGTAGTGGGTGCGGGGAGTGCCATCTAGTATCTAGCCCCTGAACCTGTGGTAAATCACTCATTTGCATTTATTAATAATTCCTGGGGTATAAATTAAGAATAAATGTCTGAGTGGTGGAAGGAAGCAAGCAGGCCATCTGTTTCAGCTGTGTGGTAAGGACGGACTGTTCTGCTTTCTGCGTTTGGAATGGATACTGTAACCGCCCAGTTCGCTCTTCTGGGATAAACAGCTTCCTTAGGAATCCTCTGACAGGCAGGTGCTTGAAGCCTTTATTCCTTTGAAGTGAAAGAGAGGTAGGTTTTTTCTTTTCTTTTTCTTTTGCATGTTATTCAATTTTTGAAGATACATGGTAGGGGTTTCCTATGTCTTTAGGCCACAATTTACTGACTGAGGAAAGCCAAAGATAGCATTAGATTCAATGTCAATTTAGATACTGAGGGAAAAAAAAACCACTTTAGTCAGCAAATGGATTCCAGGATGGCCCTAAGTTAATGATGACTGGCATAGTACGCACACACATGAGTACGTACACACACGTTTTTGATTTAGATACAGTAACGTTTGCACCTTGAACTCCCTGGATGCAGACCAGCATTAGCAGGGACGCAAGAATGGTCCTGGTGATGTAGCATCTAATCAAAGGAGAGGGGTGGATAGATTCTTTGTTCTTGCAGCTGGTTTTCCAAGAGTTGATAAAGGTAGGAAGAACAGAAAAACTGCAGTTGTGAGCATGCTGCTCCAAATAGTCTTCCTTTTACGTGCCCAGATCCTCATTCTGGAGTCCGTCCAGCAGGAAAGGTGGGTGGTGATAGTGGTCGGGGTCTGTTCTGTGTTTCCACCCAAGCCTGCTGGTCAACACCGTGATGTTTCTATTGGGCCTCTTTTCGCACTCTGAGCTGTCTGGTTACAAATGATCTGTAACATTTAAATAAGGGTCCTATCGTTGGAGAAGTTGCCTAAGCCTGTGATTTTAATATTACATTTCCCATTTATTGTATATTGTGGGGAGACCAGATCTTACCAAAGGAATTCTTAATGGAATTAATTAGTAGGTATTTGCTTTACACACGGCTTTATGTTGCATTGGGCATTAAAGCTGGTGCCTGTCCTGGCGTTATGAGAGCTGGAGGCCTGGCATTTTAAGTGGCCCGCAGTGAATCAGCTGGACAAGGACAGGGAGCTGTGAGAATGATGCCTCGTTCCTCTCAGCTTGTGCTGACACACATTCTCAAGGACTTCAACATCCTGAAAGTTGGCAGTCAGGTTTTCCAAGATGAACCTGCTTTCAAGCAGTGATTTTTTTTTAAGCAGTGTATAGTTCAAATTGCTCAAACAGTATGGCTGTGAATGCCTCTCCTTAGAGGTAGATGTCTCTGACTGCGGACAGGAGCGGCCATCCCTTACTCAGAACGGGAGGCAGCAGAGCTAACAGAAAAACGCTCTGTTGTCTCTGTCTTATAGGACTGCTGCTTTGTTCTGCTGTCTTACACATCGGTAGCACCCTGCTTAGTGGTTTTGTGTTTTTGTGTGTTTTGTGTTTTGTTGTTCTTTAGGAGTGGAAACAAAATGTCAGTCAGCGTGCACGAGAACCGCAAGTCCAGGGCCAGCAGCGGCTCCATTAACATCTACCTGTTCCACAAGTCTTCCTATGCCGACAGCGTCCTCACTCACCTGAACCTTCTGCGCCAGCAGCGCCTCTTCACTGATGTCCTTCTCCATGCCGGGAACAGGACCTTCCCTTGTCACCGGGCCGTGCTGGCTGCGTGCAGCCGCTACTTTGAAGCCATGTTCAGTGGCGGCCTGAAAGAGAGCCAGGACAGTGAAGTCAACTTTGACAACTCCATCCACCCCGAAGTCTTGGAGCTGCTTCTCGACTATGCGTACTCCTCCCGGGTCATCATCAATGAAGAAAACGCTGAATCGCTGCTGGAAGCTGGCGACATGCTGGAGTTTCAAGACATCCGGGATGCCTGTGCAGAATTCCTGGAGAAGAACCTGCATCCCACCAACTGCCTGGGCATGCTGCTGCTGTCCGATGCGCACCAGTGCACCAAGCTGTATGAACTCTCCTGGAGAATGTGTCTCAGCAATTTCCAAACCATCAGGAAGAATGAAGATTTCCTCCAGCTGCCCCAGGACATGGTAGTGCAGCTCTTGTCCAGCGAAGAGCTGGAGACAGAAGATGAAAGGCTCGTGTACGAGTCTGCAATTAACTGGATCAGCTACGACCTGAAGAAGCGCTACTGCCACCTCCCAGAGCTGTTGCAGACTGTGAGGCTGGCTCTCCTGCCAGCCATCTATCTCATGGAGAATGTGGCCATGGAGGAGCTCATCACCAAGCAGAGAAAGAGCAAGGAGATTGTGGAAGAGGCCATCAGGTGCAAGCTGAAAATCCTGCAGAATGATGGTGTGGTAACCAGTCTCTGTGCCCGGCCCCGGAAGACGGGCCATGCCCTCTTCCTCTTGGGAGGGCAGACGTTCATGTGTGACAAACTGTATCTGGTAGACCAGAAGGCCAAAGAAATCATTCCTAAGGCTGACATCCCCAGCCCGAGAAAAGAGTTCAGTGCATGTGCCATTGGCTGCAAAGTGTACATTACTGGGGGCCGGGGCTCTGAAAACGGAGTCTCCAAAGATGTCTGGGTTTATGATACCCTGCATGAGGAGTGGTCCAAAGCCGCTCCCATGCTGGTGGCCAGGTTTGGCCATGGCTCCGCTGAACTGAAGCACTGCCTGTATGTGGTCGGGGGGCACACAGCTGCGACCGGCTGCCTCCCAGCTTCCCCGTCAGTCTCTCTGAAGCAAGTAGAACATTACGACCCCACAACCAACAAATGGACCATGGTGGCCCCACTCCGAGAAGGCGTGAGCAATGCTGCGGTGGTGAGTGCCAAACTGAAGCTGTTTGCTTTCGGAGGCACCAGCGTCAGTCATGACAAGCTCCCCAAGGTTCAGTGTTACGATCAGTGTGAGAACAGGTGGACGGTGCCAGCCACCTGTCCCCAGCCCTGGCGTTACACAGCAGCAGCTGTGCTGGGCAACCAGATTTTCATTATGGGGGGAGATACAGAGTTCTCCGCCTGCTCTGCTTATAAGTTCAACAGTGAGACTTACCAGTGGACCAAGGTGGGAGACGTGACGGCCAAGCGCATGAGCTGTCACGCTGTGGCCTCCGGAAACAAACTCTACGTGGTGGGAGGGTACTTCGGCATTCAGCGGTGCAAAACTTTGGACTGCTACGACCCCACCTTGGATGCGTGGAACAGCATAACCACAGTCCCGTACTCGCTGATCCCGACTGCGTTTGTCAGCACCTGGAAACATCTGCCTTCTTAAACACGGTGCATCCCGGAGAGGTGAGGATGTGGTAAGAAGTCAGTTTAGCTGTCAGGATGCATGTGATTAAGCAAGCTGTGTGAGTTTATAGGTGGAGGGAGGCGTGGCCCAGACAGCTCACCCAAAGGAGTACCACAAAACCCACAGAGACAAAAGAACTTGCACCCCAGAACTTTTGTGTTGGCCACACGGTGCCCTGCCCCCCTACCCACAACATGTGTGAGCCAGGGGTTTTCACCCTTTACTTGAGCCTCTAAGTCTCCAAAAGCTTTTCAAAAACTGCCCAGCCCAGAAACTTGGTTTCATTCACCCTGGGTGGGGCCCAGGAATGGGCATTTTTAGAAAGTTTTCCAGTGATTCTAATGAACGCCAGGTTGAGAATCCCTGGCCTGTGTTGATAGTGCCAGCTAGCAGGTAGGGAGCCCTCGCTGTGTGTCTGGAGCCGGGCTGTGGGTTTACATAATTTCATGTAATAACAGCTCACAGGGCTGCAGTGAGATATTATTACTAGAGCACCTTATGGATGGAAACACAGAGGTTAAGGTGCCCGAGGTCATAGAGCTAGTAGGCCAAAGAATTGGTCCAGAAAGCCACCCAGCCAGCCTGGCTCCAGAGCATGAGCACTTGAGCATCGTGCTGAACTGCCACTTAATAAACTTGAACTTCATGTGGGTGTTACCACAGGAGATATTTGTTGATACTCAAATTTAGCTTCTGCAAACCCTTTCTGGAATGAAGTATGGCTTAAAAAAATTGAATGTTCAAATTTATTTCTAATTTATTCTCTCCAAATTTATTTATTAGCTTATTTTTTTTCTCAAGCTTATCACCTGTTGAAGGAAGTTTAGGTCTCTCCTTGTAAAGGTTGCACCTGTGCTGTGCACATTTGCCTGATGTGTGGACACACTGAGCACGTCGGTGGCACTTCCAGCAGCTTTTCAGAGTTCATCAGACAGGCCGACCCTATTGTCGGGGTAACAAAAGTTGTGTTTCTGTGTCATATATCTGAGTGCATAATGGCTGTCTTGTGTACTTAAGAGTGTATAATACTCTTGGCTCAAATAATTAATAGGCCCACACAGTTCAGGGTTCGCAAAGCTAATGGCCACTTTGCTGCTGGGAAGCCTTCCTGGGACTGGCCCCCGAATCACTCAGGCTAAACGCAGCCCAGGGCACAGAATGTGCTGCATTGTGTTGGTGGTTGGTGGGCTTATTACGTTGCTAATCATAAAATTGAAACTTTGCTTTGGAGGAGTGAAAACTAACTCCTTATTTGGAAACTTTTGGCTCTATTTTCCCTAGTAGGTTTCACACCTTTGAAGGGAACTTCCAAAAGGGAAAGAAGAAATTAGGGGTCACTGCAAGCTAAGCAAAGTGGGATTTTGACTTGTTTGTCTTTTTCTTTCCTCATTTCTCAGAGCTCATTTAAAAAAACAGCCATGAGAATTGGCCTCACTTTCACACTCAATCTTTCTATTTATTTCATTTCTGCAGTTATCTCCTCCAGCCTACTCCAGTTTGTACAGTTCTTAGTAATGTAATGTTTCCTCAGAATGAGACTCCTTCAAAGGCGCAGGAGCAGTCAGCAGCCTGCTCCGGGGAGCGACTTGGCTCACGGCGTGCCACACCAAACTGGTTTTTGCAGCCTTGCTGGCAACTCAGTAATCCTGAATAAACAAATGCTCTGAAAGTGGTTATTTCATTTGTGATATGAATGCATGACTCACCTCTGAAGCTGGTTTAAAGAACCTGCTAGGGTAAAGCATCAATTAACAGCACACTAGGTTGGGTGTTCGTCCAGAACTGACTCTATTTGCATAGGAAAGCCATGAAAGTTGCCAGTGGTGGCGGTGCTTCCTAATGGTCACTGGTAGAGTGGTTGGCATCCTCGGAACAAGGTAAGGAAGTTGAGGCAGAGAGAGAGAAGCCATGTGTGTTCTTTCCACTTCTGATTCTAAGCTGGAGTCTGGCCCTTCCTGGACACTGTTCCTCTGCCCGATGAGTGGTTGGCACCATGGTTTCCCTGAGGTCTGTCCCTGTTCAGACTCGGGTAAATTGATAAAGGACAGAGGATCAAAGAATGGGGCAAGAATACCTAGCCCGGTGCCTGGCATGTGTTCGTGTTCAATAGCCTTAGGTTTCCTCTTCTCGGTTTAGACCTCAGCTTGCAGTGGAATTAGCTTTGTGTGTGGTGGGAGAGTGAGGTTTCTTGGACTGTTATCTTGCTGTCTTTCTGCTTCATTCTTGGTGCCTCCTTTCTCAGCCCAGAGTACGTTGGCAAACACTTAAATTCTTCCTATCCTGAATACGTGAACCTCCTCACACACTTCCGGTCCCATGGAAGTGGAGCAAATGTATTAGTGTTAGGTTCTATGTGAAATAACATCCTCTCCACCCTTGGTGCTACCTGCCAGGGTCAAGCATCTAACAATGACATTTCACAGGGCCAGGGCCTCCTTTTTTAAAAGGCAGTGGGCCTGACCAAAGCCACCCTTGCAGTTCCCCACAGGGAGGGTGTTGATTTAAATTGCTGAAGTTTACTGCACGCATAGAGTGTTAACCCACGTAAGCTGGAGGCAGGAGCTGGGCAAGAGGCCCTGTGTAGCCGTCAGTCCTAAATGGCAAAAGCTTCTGGGACACCTCTTTGCTTTCCAAGTGGAGGGGCTCAAGGAACGAATGCAGTGTTAACAAAAAATTTGCCCTGGTCTGCAAGCTCATCCATCAGGAAGATTTTAACGGACTCCTGCTGCTCGGCAACAGGTGGGAGGGACCAAAAGGAAATGACTTTGGATTAGTATGCATTTTCATGGACCTGTGTGGCCTCAACCTGACAGGGCTCAGATTGTGATTTGCTTCGTTTCTTCCCTTTTTAGAGTTTTTATTTTCTTTTGGTTGTTTTTTTCCCCCCAGTGTGCAACATCTTGGAATTCTGTATTATTACAAGATACATTCTTTAGGCCTGATGTTGGTATGTAGGTTACAAGGAGGTGGAGTAGAGGGATGACACTGTAGTCTAAGGAATGCCATGAAAGCTTGAAGTCCCTGTTAGGAAAGGCCAAAAGAAACAACTAATGAAATGAATCAGACTTCTAAACACACACAAGCGAGAAGAATTAGTGCAAATAGTGAGTGGCCCCTCCTGAGTTCCCTTTGTAGAGTTATAGCAGTGGGGATGCAGATTCCTACCTGGGCTTGGAAATGCACTTAAAAGACAGGCCACCTGCAAAATATTCCTATATCAGATTAGACCTAAACAAACGGGAAGGGTGGGTAGTGTGAGGAAATGCCAGCTCCCGTGGAAAGTGCGGGCTTTGTGGTTTTGGCACCTGAATTTATATTCACACTTAAGGTTGGTAGGTTCTGTAGGTGGTGACACTGCATTCCATAGCTGGTTGTCCCCCAAGTGTGGACTGATGAACTTGGTGCATACTCTCCAGCCTCGGGCTGTTGAGGCCTGGTATGTTGTCATAGGAGAGGAAGCGAGACTGATTTCTGCCATAATGAATAGCAGAGATTGATTTAAATAAGAGGATTAATATGTCTGTTGCCTGTGTGTTGAATAAGTCGAATTGAGAATCCTTTATGGTCCCTGGGCCCAGGTAGGTTTGCACAGGAACTTGACCCTCTGGTGACTGCGTCACGTGGCTAAGTTTAACCCTGGAGAGGGATTTTGGGTGTTGAGGCAGAAGATGGCAACTGACACCAGCACCTAAGACACACAGGTTTGAGTTAGCACATGTATGTTTAGAAAAGGAGAGAAGACTCCGCTTGGGCCACCATTGTTTCAGCCAGGCTGCGGCCATCCGTGTGCATGTGTGTGTGTGTGTGTGTGTGTGTGTGTGTGTGCGCGCGCGCGCGCGCACTCAAGACGAGCACTTCCCTGCTCTGCACACTTCCTCCTGAACGTGTGATTGAGACCTTTAGAAGCAATCTTGACCAGCTCTGTCCTGAGTTTTATATTTTACTTTTCTTTAAGATTTTGAGACTATTAACAAAAATCTCATCCCTCTGTTTTAGCTCAAGAAGCGATTTCTATCTCGGAGAGGCCAAATTTCTTGAAGAGAAAGAAACAAAGAAGAGTTGCTGCCAGACTCGGATTGTGCCGTCGGCTGCACCTTGTAAATGCTCAAACTGGACATGAAGGACGGGGTGGGGGAGGGGTGGGATTTTCAGTGCAAGTAGCACATGGTTTAAATATGAATGAACAAACCTGTGATCTAGTCCTTGTCTTGTAATTGTGGATTAATGTCAACGGTAATCAGCCCCTCAAAGGGAGAGAAAGGCCGCGCCTTTTCCCTTGCTGTCGCACATTCAGCGTTTGATTTCCATGGGCTCCACCATTTATGTGTAAAATTTGAAATGGTTGTCACCTCTCTCTGAGGAGCAAGCTGAAGCCTCCGC
The DNA here is from genome assembly GCA_007922815.1 of Macrotus californicus. NCBI lineage: Eukaryota > Metazoa > Chordata > Mammalia > Chiroptera > Phyllostomidae > Macrotus > Macrotus californicus. The sequence goes on along the minus strand of VMDR010002876.1, from coordinate 22,865 downwards.
ACCAGCTGCTGTTGGAGATTGAAGGCCCGACTGTGGGGCCCGGATGGAAGCTGGCCGGGCTGGCTGCAGAGCGAGGACCAGTGGACTCCGCTGATCTCTGAGGGGCTGTGCCCCCAGGAAGGTTTCTGAACAGTGGGGACACTGTTGGTAGCTGTTCGGTGGATGATCTTTTCTATTTATAAGTGACTTCAAACTTTTCCTTGGCTGTTAAGAAATTTGTCATAGATTTAGCTATTTATTATTTGATGCCTGCATGCTGAAACAATGCTTACGGTTGTCTTCACGTGTATGGACGTGCGTGAACAGTTGTATGTTTTGCACACTTTTGTGGCTGTTGTGATGTGCTTTGCTGCACAAAATGAAAACTTTGGAGTTACAGTTTGGAATATAACTGGAGGGTGGGTTGGGAAGGGGAGGGTTTTGTAAATGTCAGGACAGGGAAGGGTTACAAAACAGAAACTCACATTACACCCTAGAGGGGGAGAGAGAGCGTTTCTTAGACTCACCAACTCAATGGGGTTTCGGGGGCTCCAGTCATGCTCATGGCTCGTGGGGTGGGGGGGACTCTTTCTGCCCCTTCCCTTCCCATCTGATTCACCTCCTTCGGTCTCGGCTACTGAAATTCGGAAAGGACCAAATCGCTTTGCAGTTTTTCTTTTTGTGTAGTATTCTGAAATCCTGGAAGATTCTATGGAATAGTTCTGTATATAGGGCACTGGTGAAGACATAGCCCAGAGTTTGTTTATTTATTTATTTATTTGCCCTGTGAGAATGCTTGGCCATAACCACAGTTAACAGGGGAAAAAAGTGAATTATCACAGACATAAAAAAAGTGAATTATCACAGACATAAATTAATTCCCTCACCCGACTTGCTTGACCTGGACGTGTTGTGCTCCTTGCTGTACAATTTAGCAAGTGTGACAAGTTCTCCATGACATTAATGTTGGTACAGTGTACACCTGAGTGCTCACCTGCAGGTAAGTCTCCACGAAAACTCCCGGGTGCACAGAAGTGACATATTTGGCCACACCAAAGAATTGTAAGCGGTGGCCGCTGTTGAGGGTCCCGGGATGGTTGGAATTGGTTGAGAATCCATTCTTCGCTAGTCTGCAGGCTCGTTTACTGAATGTGTGCTGTGATAGGGTTGGTACTGGACCCACATCGGAGCTTCCCCGGAGGCGTCTGGGGAAGACCAGAGTTTCTGCTCGCGCACCGCTCTCTTTGATGTTGCTCACATTACTGTGCTTTAGAAAATGAGGTGTGAGACTGATACCAGCCTTTCACGTTGTGTGTTTGCATTGTCTGGTGACAGATAAACCCGTAACATTTCTTTCCACCTGAGAACTAGAGACTAACCGTGCATGTCCGTCCATGCCATGCATAAGTGGGCTAGAGTTGGACCAAAATAAACGAGCCGTTGGAATAAAAGAATCAGTACTTTCCAGCAGTCAGCCTTTCACTCCCAGATGTGTTCTAAGCAATGCAAATGTCTAATTGTACAGTGGTGGCGTGGCCCGGCGTCGTGGTATTGTGGCAGTCGTAGCTCTGCAGTTTATGATGCAAATAGGCTGAGATGTGTGTCACTGCATGGCTTCGGAAAGCGAGATGAATTTCCTACAGCTGTTTCAGAGTTGTGGTCTGTCCTTGAATCCTCTGTTATTTACTGTGTGTGAGCCAGAGGGAGCCATGGTCAGGGGGGGCCCCCAGCCCGCAGGGGACTTTCTGGACTCCCGCTCTTTGAATCGGTGCAGGCCTTTGGGCTGCTTGACCGTTCTCACCCTGAGAGACGTCCCACACTTTGAAGCAAGTACAACTCACAGCACAGCGCACACAAAAACCTTGGCATAAGACAGAGAAGGTTCTTCTTTTTCTGTGGACGGGTTGCTGTGGAAACAGCCAACAAAGGGCAGCCTTCCACTTCTGCTATAATTGTGCAGCCCCCTTTTCTCTGGGCTTGACACCTGTCTGAATAAGGGTGATTAGAGCTGAATAATATCCTTCTCGTGGCCATTGAGCATGTGGTTCACGTCCAGAACTCTGTGTGAGTTGAAGAAGTAAAGTGTTCATGTTCTTAATGTACTTGTTTCCTACTACATTTCTGAGGTTTTGTAAAACTGTTACTTTTTTTTCACAATGTGAAACTGAAGGTCAAATAAATTATTAGAGATTTTCTCTTCATTGTGTGTGGATCCTTAGTTAAATACTACATAGTTTTGGCTATTGAACATGTGTGCCTTTTCTAATTTAATCAAAAGGAGGAGGATTTTCAAATCTTTTCTGAGTGTCCTTTACTTCACTGTTGAGTTGCATATTTTTAGTGAAGCCATTTTATACAGTAAGTAATTTTTAAAATTTATCTCTTAGGATATTTCTTTGAGCAAGGCAAAATGTGGGCTATGGTTTAGAATATGAAAAGTCACGTACCATGCAATATTGAGACAGCATCCTGGGGGCGGGGTGGTGGAGGGTAGAGGCGGCCAAACGCCTCTAGAGGTGATGATGGAGGATGATCTGACTCTGGGTGGTGGGCACACAGTGCAACATACAGGTCATGCATCAGAAACGTACACTTGCAGCCCATGTGGCCCTATTAGCCAATGTTGCCTCAATAAATTAAATAGAGAGAAAAGTGAATTCGTTCAACACGAGGGCCTGAATGTTTTCCCTACAAATGAAGTACATGAGCTTTAGTTAGGACAGCACACTTTGTTAGCAGGAATGTAATTCTTGTCTTCCCTGTGGGTTCTGTTTTGACAGAGCTATGAAAGAGACTAGAGCTCAACCCTCTTTTCGTCTGACATTGCTTCAGAAGTCGTCTAAGGGGGCCTGTGGGCATCCTGTTTCCCTGTAACCACGTCGGAAACCCAGGTTGAGGTTCTCTGGTGCACTTCGCTGCTTCGGAGTTGAAAGCTGACAGCCGGCCCAGCTGGCTCAAGCTAAAGCCAGATGAAGCCTCTTGCCCCCATCTCGTGATCTCTTCCTGTCACAGTGAGATGCTCCTCGGTCACTTGGGTTAGACCCCTTGCTGTTTTAGTGTGCAGAGTAATGTTGGGCATAATCTTTTTTGGATAGAAAATAAATGCCACCTAATTAGAACTCTGAGAGAGCTCACAAGTAGGCAGAGTGCAGTTACGGCCTTTGGACGTTGACCAAGATGCCGGAGCAGATGCCTCAGGTCTTACGGGAGGATCACTCAGCCCCGTGCTGGGTGAGGCTGGCCTAGAGCCAAGCCTTGGGAACAAGTGTCCTCAGATCCCAAGCACACGATGCCAGTGACCCATGGCAACCCCGTGGGTGATGCCACATACGACACCACGTGACAGGGAAGAAGGGAGAGTGTGACTGGGAAGCTGACACTAAATGCTGAGGAAAAGCTTTGGTGTTACCCCTCAGAAGGGCTGAGAGTGATTCATGTGGGGACAGTTGGGAACCGACTTGTCATTTTCTGGAGGTTTTTTTCTTTGTTGTCTCAGCTGAGACATGCAGACAGATGGACGGGAAGACATCACCTGGGGTGGGGCTGTGTCAGTTTGGGTTGCCCTCGTTTGGCTGCATGGACTGGAAAGCTGGCCTTGGGGGATTCACCACAGTGGCTGAGCCATTCGGAGGCTGGCTGTCCAGGGCTGGGACAGGAACCCTCCAAGGCCACCGGGGATCTGGGCTCTTCTTTCCGCTTTGCCGTCCTGGACAGGGGCCCTTGGCCTCACACTTCCCAGTGTGCTCGTGCTTTCTGGGCAGCCCAGCAGTCAGTGGGCAGACAAGAGGGAAGGAAGGGCTGGGCCAGGTGAAGCCTGTCCTTCGGGATTGCGATAGTTTTTCCAAGAGGCCCACTTAGGAGACTTGGTTCTCTCTCAGTGGCCAGGACCAGATCACGTGAACATCCAAAGAAATGAGGGAGACAGGAAAGGGGAGTGCGTTGCCCATCACACAAAACTGATTTTGTGAGCGTGAAAGGGAGGACGGATGTTGGATGGGCAGCGTCTGCATGGGGTCGTTTCCAACTTAGCCCTGGAGACTGAGCACTCAGGACCACGCCGAGGACATGCTTCACAGTCGTCCCATTTAGTGCTCACAACAAATCCAGGCAAGCAGAGAGAGGTTTCTTAGCATCTCAGAGCCTCCACGCCTTTATCTGCAAAACGGGGATGATTAACATTCTCAAGTAGAAAGAGTTACTATCACAAATGTAAGAGGAAGCACCGAGCTCAGTGCTGGCACATAGTAGGTTTTCAGTCATTTTTCAGCTGCCATTTTTAAACACCAGTGGGAGAAACACACCCGGTAAATGTGAATCTGATTGGCTGTCTGTGCGAGGGCTTGTGTGCCCATCACTTCACTTCGTCTTCACAGCGGCCGTGGGAGAGCAGACATGGTTGCCATTGTGTAGATGAAGAAACAGGTTTTGAGAGATTATTGTTTCCCAAAGTAGTGGTGGAACTCGACTTCCAGGCTGACGACCCCTGACTTGCTCCTCTTGGTCCGGGATTGTGGAGGAAGGTGATTCCCGGGGCTGAAGCTGACCATGGGGAACCCTGCACGGCCGTCCATGGCATCTGGGAAGACGTGGCCTCACGGGAAGGTCCGAGGAGGCCTATAGCTGGTAAGTCCCGCCCCTGGCCATGAGGACTAAAGAAACACATGGAGAGGATCTATGGCAACTCAAAATGTTCCTTGCCTGCAGGTTTCTGAAGAACAGATGGTGCAGCATTCAAAAACAAATGGGAGCCCTGAGTGGTTGTTACCTGCAGTCATCCAGGGAGCTGTACACCTACACTTTGTGTGCTTTTCTGTACGTTTAGTGATTGTTGACAAAGAGCCTGAATATGCAGACGGACAATGGGCAGATCATAATAAAAATAGAAATCTGACCCACAACTTGTGGAAACCAGCCCAGGAAAACCACCTGTTATCTGCAAAAACTAGCTCAGGAAGCCAGCCTGCAATCTACAGGTCAGACTTGCAGGAAGTCTGACCACTATCTCCAGCAACTGGTCCAGCAAGTCAACCAACCCCCCCCCCCCCGTAACAATGGGCACAAAACGGCCAGGACTTCATTAATAACTGATACCCTCCCTGATTTTTGTACCTGCTTCCAACTAAGGACCAATCGGAGAAAGCTGGCTATTCACCCCTAGGCATCACATAGGAGCCCCGCTTCCCCACCACCAGCCTCCAATCAGGGCTGTCCCTCCTCTCCACTATGAAACGTACCCTTCCCTCTGCCAAAGCGCAAGTGGCGGTGGCTGACTCCCTTGCTATAGCTACCTCTGAACAAATGGCCTTTGCCTGTTCTCATTTGTCTGGTCTTGTTTATTTCCACAGACAAATGTTTGTTGAATAAAGTGATTATTTCCCCTAAAAAGTTTTATTAAAATGAAATGGAGGCCAACATTGTGGGCTCTGGGTAAGCAGGGTTTTCAGAAGGACGCTGTTGTCATCTCGATGACAGAGTCAATGAAAGGTGCCCAGTATGTGCAGTGTGAGGAAAATGGGTTTTGAGTTAATGGGGCTGAGATGAGGGCATCTGGTTTGCCCAACGGAGAGCAGTCGCTGTGTTTGGGAATACTTTGAATAAAGTGAGAACACGTAAATAAGTTTCCCAGCCGTATTCGTGGAGCACGTGAGTGCACGGATAAATGCGAAAACTTAGCAGTTAATTCCTGTTCTGGCCTGTCGCAAATCTTAAGTGCTTCGCTTGTCTGACACGTACTCAGACAAGCCATCTGTCCTGCATCTGAGTTTAATCACAGACAATGAACGCTGAAGCTCTGTGATTTGTTAGACATTGGACAACGATGGGCACAATCTAACTTTCAGAGGAAAAAACATCTCCATTGAGGCCTGACTATGAATTAAAAGCAATTTGACTAAGTAAATTATAAATCTGCTATAATCTCGTCCAGCTCTGCTTACAGCCGTCTTGCTTTGTGAGTCTGGGGGAGACCAAACGAGACAAAGTTTCTGTCTTTCTCTCTCTGGCCCTGTTTCCTTGGCAACCATAATCTCTATCTGCACAAAGATGGGGGACTGCATCCACGAAAGGCAGTTGGAATTTCAGCAAAGTCTCTCACTAATCCTTCTCTTGTGTTATCAGATGATTTGTTTTGTTATGAAAAGTTATTTTACACTCACTTTTTAGATGGTGCTGGAAGTGTGTATCAGATATCCTAGAAAGGCTGAGAGGATTTTTTCCCCTACAAGATATGCTAACATTGTAACCTCAGTGAAGGTGCAATCAGTCTCATGGTAGACGTGACCTAGGCACCTGCACCGTGAGGGCTACAGTGTCCCTCTCTGTGGTTCTGACATACACACAGTGGCTGTCCCACTCAGCCACCCACAGACATTCTGGCCAAGACGCTGCTGCCAGAACCATTGTGAGAGAGTGAATCTTGGAATTTTTAGAATTATTATATTTTATTGATTATGCTATTACAGCTGTCCCAATGTTTTCCCTTTTGCCCCCCTCCACCCAGCACCCTCCACTCCCTCAGGCATTCCCCCCACCTTTGTTCATGTCCATGGGTCATGTGTGTAAGTTCTTTGGCTTCTCCAATTCCTATACTGTCCTTCACATCCCCATGGCTATTCTGTAACTACCTATTTGTACTTCTCAATCCCCCCACCTCTTCAACCATTCCCCCACACCACTCTCCCATCTATTTCCATAAGAGCAGATTTCCTCTTCTTGCTGTTAAAGAAGACAAAAGGGGCTGAGAAGTGAGCCAACTAAGGGAAACCCTACTCCTGAGATGGCTGCTACTTGTGCTGGGCTTGGAGACTCTCAGACAAAGCCCAGCTGTGAACCTAGACTGGCTGCTGCTAGTGCTGGGCCTGGGGCCACTTAGCAAGAGATATGGGTACAGGGGGCTCAGTTAGGCCAGCTGTAGCTTGTTTGAAAGGATGTAGAAAGTTGTGAAGCCTGAGCCAAGACCAGCCATTCGTATGGAAAAGCTACTGTGAACAGCTGTAAGGTGGGTGGGACTGGAGCCTCAGGGGATGTTTAGGGTGGGGCAAACTGTATTAGCCAGGGTGATGGAATCTCAGATATATCAGCAGCCTGCCAGCTCTGTGGCTCTGCCTGCCTTTCTGCCTGGGAGAAAGCTGTCCCCAGCTCTTGCCTTGATACCAGCCACTTCATTTCCTACCTGTGTGTCACTGGTGCCTTTCAAGCTGCTACCCCTGTGCTGGAGCTCAGAGGGAGTGAGTTTGAGTAAGTTTTTGTGTGGGTTCTTTAAGAGGAACTGCTTGGGACTCCGGAAGTTTCTTCTACCGGCTCAATCCTTGCTGGTTTTTGCAGCCAGAAGCTGTGGGGACTTATCTTCCTGGCACTGGAACCCTGGGATAGGGGGCCTGGTGTGGGGCTGGGACTCCTCACTCCTGAGATATCCCTCTTGAATTTTTATCCATCACAAGTGGATATGGGATCATCCTGTTCTACATCTGTGCCCCTCCTACCAGTCTGGATGGATGTGGTTTAATTCCCTAGTTGTCAGACTTCCATTCAACTTGATTTCTGATGGTTCTGAGTGATGGTTGTTCTATAATTTAGTTGTAATTTTGATGTGGTTGTGTGAGGAGATGACTTGTGTTTACCTCTGCCGCCATCTTGACCAGAAGTCCAGATGTACTGGATCTTGGAATTTTGAAATCATTTGTGTACTCAGAAGGGAAGGAAGGGAGACTAGCTGAAGATGCCCTCAGGGAGACATGTCTGGTATGTTGGGTGGCCCACTTTACAGCCCTTTCTGGGACTTCCTGAGAGTGCACCTGTGCAAGAGATGCAGGGGGTTCAACCGCACTGTTCTTTCAAAATGGAAATACCTAAGCCCCACATGGGGGGCTATTAATCATTCATATGTATGAATGGCTATAAGGCCACTCTGAAGGGTGGGTGGGGGTTGGGAGTGCTGAAAAGCTTCATCAGAGAACCCTGGGGGTGCTTGTTGAGTGAGACTCAGACACTAAAGACACACGTAGGGGAGCACCAGGGGTTGGGGAGCCTGTGGGTGTGGTAGTAGCAGGTGGGAGAAGAATGAGAAAGGCAAAATTTTACTTCAAAATATTATGATTAGGGAGGAGGAAGGGATGAATACATAAAGAACAGAAGATGTTTAGGGCCATGAAACTCTGTATGACACTACCACGGAGGGTGCATGTCACACACTCAAACTCATAGAATCTACACCACTGAGAGAAAGCCCTAACACACCGGGGCCTTCAGGTGATGGCGATGTGTCGAGTAGGCTCCCAGCAGTGCAGAGTAGCAAACGCACCGCCGTGGTGCAGGGTTGGCAGATGGAGGGTGTGTGTGTGTGGGGGGGGGGGGGATGTGGGAACTCTGCGCTTTGCTCTCCTTGCTGTGACCTAAAACTGCTCTTTAAAAATGTCTATTAAATGTCCCCCCCATCACATTAAAAACAAAAGTCTTCTGAGGTCATCAAATGCACCCTTTTTTAAAAAAGATTTTATTTGTTTATTTTTAGAGAGAGGGGAAGGGGGGAGAAAGAGAAGGAGAGAAACATCAATGTGAGAGAGAAACATCAATCTGTTGCCTCTTGCACACCCCTAACCAGGGACCTGGCTTGCAACCCAGGCATGTGCTGTACCTGGGAATCAGACCAGTGACCTTTCGGTTTGCAGGGCGATGCCCAGCCCACTGAGCAACACCAGTCAGGGCCAGATAAAGTCTTTAATGAAGCACACGTGTGTATGTGTCTATTTAAAATGTGACCATGGGTGGACTCCATGTTCTGGAGGGAGAAGAGACTCTTCCTCCCACACCTGCATTCCTTGTCCTGGGACCTGGAATCAGGCCAGCAGCATTGTGGGCCCAGGAAACGGAGTCACGATGGCTAACTGGGGAACCCAACCACCTATTAAACTGTTGGTGCTGGGAGGATGTTTCCCACATTCCAAGCTACCAACTTACGACTCCCTTTGTCAGAAGCAAATCACTCCTGACTTAATGACAGCCTGGGCCTCGGCCAATACCCACCTGTGGATATCTGCGCTTACGGTGCCAGTGCTGACCCCGAGAGTTTTGTTTCTGCAATTTCTTTTCCTCCACAACACTTGGCATTTGAAACTTAGTGTATTTTTATTTTCCTTCTCAGGTATTTCTCTGAGCAGAAAACTTACTTCATAAATGGCAGTATGGGTGTATCAATGTCCACATGTGACTAGAAACTCAGTTCTCCGTTCATTGGTTTACTTGCTAGAAAAATAAATAAAAAACAAACAAACAGGGAAGGGATAATAATCCCAGGTGGAAAGTAGTAATGTTCAAAGAGATAAACCAAACCATCTGGGAAGAACAATGGGTCTTTCAAAACATTCTCCTAAAGCCGATTAAAGATAGCTGGTGGGAAGCAGAGCGTTTCTCTTAAATGGCGGTAGGTTGGTCTTGCTGGTCTGTGCTCCTCAAATTTTCTGTGAGGCACCTTTCAGCTTTGGGATCCCCCAGGGTGGAGAAGTCCAGGGTACAGAGGCACAATGTGGGTGCAGGGTGGGGAGATGTGACTGGCTGCCCTGTGCTTCCAGCAAACTAGAGAGAAGGCTGTTGGGAGGATGGGTCTAGGGCAGTGACTACCTTTTAGTCTTTAACCCTTTCGGTACAAGCGCTCTTTCCGCCGCGACACTCCCACTGTATGAGGTGAGCCATTGTGAGCCATTGTATGGGCGCTGGATATATCCGGCGCTTGTCCACACAGGTCATCAGATGGGCGCCGGATATATCCGGCACCCGTACCAAAAGGGTTAAATAGCCTCCCAAACCCATGTCCAAGAGCAGAGAACCAAGGGGCTGTGAGGTCTCTGGATTGGCTCTGCTTACGCTCCCACGTTGAACATTCAGGGAGAAGCTGTCGTTAGAAGGGCCTTTCCTCTCTGAGAACAAGGGACGGGCGTGATCCTCCTCTGCATCTCTGAGAAGGCTTGTAGGTGCTTTCTTGGAAGCAGAGAGGAAAGGAGGGAGCATGGGGCTTCTGTAATTGCACTTGGAAAGCAGGGATCAGGCATCAGCCCTCAGTGGGGAGCAGAAAGTGGGGGATCAGAGACAGAAAGGCGAAGATGGGCCCATCTGTCCTCTCTCCAGGCTTGGCTTACACACACCCTGTTCACAGGGGGGCCTGGAAAGGCATGAGAGAGTCTGTGATGGGGTAGCCTTGGTGTCTGTGATGAATGGCACTGGATAGAACCTGCAAGGAAGAAAAGGTGAGTGGATGGAGCGGTTCGTGCCCAGCACAGGCACCCACTACCAGTGGGAGATGTCAGTGTTTAGGAAAGTACTTTCCATCCTCCCTCCCTGCACAAGGCTCAGACCCACACTGTGGTCCAATCGCTCTCTCAGCCTTCTCTGGTCCAACCACTCAGTCACAGAGGCCTTTCTCCCTGTGCATCTCTTGCTTGTCTAATCCTCTGTTGACATATGTTCATGGAGAATCCAGATTCACTCAGGAGGGTCGCAGCTGAAGACTAAGATCATAATTACCCCCTGCCTAGCACCCCACCCTGTGCTGCTGAGATTTCATGTGGGCAAGGCTGGTGCGGTGCAGGGGACAGAAGGGCTTTTAGGACGCATGAGATCACCCCAGTGGCCCCGCTTTTAGCATCTGTGTTTCAGACGGCTAGTTTCTTCACTTTCATTTTTATATTCGGGGAGATGACTAAATGTTTTTGAAAACTTCTTAGTATTTGGCAACCGTCTGCCAGAGCACAGGGATATGATCGCTCTGCTCACAGCTAAGCTGCAGTTTTCGGCAGAATTTTCAGAGCATCTCAGCATCTAACAACTCATGAAAACCTGGTGGTAATTTCAGGATGCATAACATCTGCTTATTTCATTTTGTTCCAAGTCACCTGGGCGAAAACTCTTCCTCATAAATGAGCTAATACGCAATTAGAACACTCTGGTTAATAGCAATAGCACCCGTCCGGCAGCTTCCACAGCGGAGCCTTAAAGGAAGTGGCACTTCTGCACGCTAACAGAACCAAACCATTATTTTTCTCTGTAGCTCGAATGGGCTGTTTGCTAATGTTTTACCAGCACTAATAGGTTGTTCTCTGAGGAGAAAGCAGTCCTGGTTTCTTTAAGAAGAAATGGCTTCTTTTATCTGGGGGTTCTGAATAAAAGGATTTGGGAGTCATTTAACGTGCATTTTAAAATAACATGGCTCTGTAACAGCACCATGGCCCACCATTTCTGATCGCTTTAACAAGCACAGCTATTACCACTATTCAGGATTTTCCAAAGGAGACCTTTGAGCATTGTTATGAAATAAATACCTAGGGCCTGAGTTCCACAGTTATTTTGCTCCAATTTTTTTTCAATCTGCTATAATGTTACTCAGGGAAAGTATGTTGATTCGATGTATCTGGGAGCAACTGCCTGCTTTGGAAGCCCACGCAGATCACGTTCGGTGTATTAATGTCCTGACCCCCCAGCGATGTCTTTCTTCAAGGTCAGTTTTCTGTTTCTGGGACTTCTGGAAGACGACCAAAGGACGTTGTGTTGGGAAAAACCACTAATCGGTGCCAATATCGTGATACCTTCAGCCAGGGCCTGCTTTGCTGCTGCAGCTCCCGTCCTGCCATAGGGTCCCTCCGCCAAATTAGAAGCGGGTAGGAAAGGGCTAAAAGGAGTCTCAACCTGGCCTAGCGGGAAAGCAGGAAGCTCCTCTTCAGGGCTCCATGCAGGCTTTCCCCCTTTTCCCCTAACACAAAGCTCTTACAGTATCGTGGGATCACAGCTGATTTTCAGTCTGGGTTTCATAGTCGGCCTTGAGTCCTGACTCTCAACCTATGCTTAATTTTCTGTGGCGAAAATAAAAGTGTATTAAAGAGCTGACACAGTGTTTTCAACCTTCACCTCGTCGCTGTGATTCACTTAAAGGTCTTGAGGAAGGAGAAGGAGGAACCATATTAGTCACAGGGAAAAAAAAAGAGTTAGGAGCCTCCTTGTTTAGGTCATGGAGTTATTTGTAGTTTGAGAGTTATTAAATGACTTCTGCTAAGAGCCCCGTCTGTTGAAATGTTAACAGCAGGAGAGGAAGTTAAACCCAGGCAGTGTGCTGTCCTTCATCCACTTGAAATGTTATTGAAGAGCTAAAATAGAATCACTGACAGCCACATGCCTCTTGCAAATTCATCCTTAGAGTTTAAGCGACGGAGAAATGACAGATGACGAGGAAGAGGTTTTTTTAAATCCAGAAAAAGTTGACTGGAGAGTTTTCATGTTTCGGTGTGATAAAAATAACGTCACACTTCTTTTTACCAAAATTAAATTTGTCTAAGTAACTTGGTTGGGCTGTTCCCTTTACAGTTCGATGAATAACGCTAGGTTTACTTAAATAGTTATAAATACTCCCCTTGTTGTTTCACCTGGTGGTCATAGTCCCGGATGAGAGCACTTTCCCGGGAATTGGAAGACACGCTTTGGAGGCGAGGTCTGGATCGCTGTGCGGCACCTGTGCTGGAAGGCCCACAGATACGCGTCCAAGGCCCAAATGAAAGATGATGGGAACATATTAGCTTGCTACTGGAGGGCAATTTTTTTTAATTACTCAGTTTTTGAAAAATAATAAGGTAGCTTCTCAGTTAAGCCATTTATTACATAAAAGAAATTTGAAAGCCATTAAGAATGACTTAGGTTTAAGAGCTGCTAAGCGAGAATTGTTTGAAATTTGGGACACACCTTTCCACAGAGAGGGCATTATCCTTGATGGGTGGGGTTTCCATGATGGCCTCGAAATTTCTGGGGTCCAAACGTGGCAGATGCACAATACCACACTTGCTTGGTTTCTGGTGAATTTTGTCATGGGGTGCAGCAAGGAGGGTCCATCAGGGCCTGCACATTACTCTGAAACCTACATTTCTGTCTTGATATGCCACTGGGCTCTTTCCATGTGACTATCTTTCAAATCGTGTCCTCTTTTCCCTAGGAGGGAACAGAGGAGTAGGGTGGGCACCCCGGCCTTGCTTCTGTATCACACAACCAGCAGCTGTGGCCGAGCAGGGACAGTCCTTGTTCTTACCCACTTCACGTCCTCTGGGCTCCTGTGTCTGAGCTGCCTAATAAACACTGTGCTTCACTTCTGACTTTTCTGGTTCCTCTGCCAGTTCTGACCTGGAACTCCAAACATATTTGAATGTATGAAATCAGAGAATATATTCTCAGTGGCTTGGCTATGAATAGAACTTCTTAATACAATCCCTCATGAGCGTTATTTTACAGAAGAGCGTGCCATCGGCAGAAAGCTCAGACCTCCAAACCACTTTTCTTGATCTCATTGCATCTGACGCCACCACTGCGGTTGGCAGCTTTGGCCCTGCTAACCCTCTCACGGTGGTGTGCTGGGGTCTACATCAGGTGTGAGATGCTCAGTTAAGAGCCAATGCACTGGTCAGCAGAACAGATGTGTTACCAATTATATCCGTGTGCCAATTATACATGGGAGAGGAGAAAATGAACACACATAGCATTAACTGGTGGACCTTGTTGAATATTTTTATAAAACTCTCTCAAAGTATAAGTGACATGATGAAAAATAGATGTGCCTTTTTTTTTTTAATTTTTAAATTGATTTGAGAGAGAGAGAGAGATTCATTTGTTGTTCCACTTAGTTATGCATCATTGGTTGATTCTTGGGTGTGCCCTGAGCGGGGGTCAAACACACTAGCTTGGTGTATTGGGACGATGCTCTAACTGACTGAGCTACCAGGCCCGGAATCATTTATTTTTTAAATCTATTTTTAGCCTTAAACTAAATGACTGGAATAGAATGGTACACATTTGTTTGTTGATAAAATGAAAGTTGAGCCCTGGCTGGTGTGGCTCAGTGGATTGAGCACCAGCCTGCGAACCAAAGGGTTGCTGGTTCAATTCCCAGTCAGGGCACATGCCTGGGTTGCAGGCCAGGTCCCCAGTAGGGGGTGCATGAGAGGCAGCCACACACTGATGTTTCTCTCCCTCTCTTTCTTCCTCCCTTCCCCTCTCTCTAGTAATAAAGAAATACAATCTTTTTAAAAATGAAAGTTGAGTGGATGCAAGCATTTTTTTCTCGATCAGATGTATTCTTTCCTGAGCTCTAGGACTTCTTATATTGAGGTGGGCAGACTACTGAAAGAGAGGCAAATGGCGTCATTCCTATAGTGGGAATGCCAGCTTAGTCTTATTTTCCTAGTTTGCAGTTACATCAGGTTATGTCACTGGAAGCAGAATGTGTTCAATTATGTGGTGTCCTTAATCTGGAATGTCTCTGTACTTAAAAAACATGATTGCTCTAATTATCACCACACCCCTAGGAGGCACCAGAGGTGGAAACTCTGGCCAGCATCCCAGTATTACAGGTGAAGAAGTTAAAGAAGAGATACTGAGTGATTAGGCAGCTTCTTCTACCAGGACAGCCTGAGGCAGCAGGCCAGCAGTAAGGAGCTGGGTTCACACATTCAGACACTGGTCTGTTTTCGTGCTGAATGTCCAGTGAGTAAGATAGTTCATGACCCTGTGGCACACTGAACGATATCAGCAATTGATTTGGGTGGAGTCACAGATCCAAGTAAATACAGTAGTTCCCCGTTATCCCTGGGGGATGTGTTCCAGGACCCCCCAAGGATGTCTGAAATCTCAAATAGTACCAAACCCTATACATACTATGTTTTTTCCTATACATTTATACCAATGAAAGAGTTTAATTTATAAATTAGGTACAGCAAGATTAACAACAATAACTAGTCATAAGATAGGAAGTTACGATATGCCGTAATAAAAATTACACAAATGTGGACTCTCAAAACGTATCTTGTTGTACTGTACTTACCTTTTCACTTAAAGGAAGCACTTTACAGCTTCTCTTTGGCATATCCGGATTGCCACAACCTTACCCTTTGGGGCCATTATTAAATAAAATAAGGGTGACTTGGACACAAGCACTATGATACCTGCACAGCTGACTTGGTGACCAGGACGCCCACTAAGTGACCCACGGGTGGGGGGTGTACGCAGCGTGGATACCTGGACAGAAGGAGGACTCCCATCCCAGGTGGGACAGAGCGGGACTTCCATCAGGCTACTCTGAATGGCATGCAATTTAAAGCTTATGAATTGTTTATTTCTGAAGTTTTCCGTTTCACGTTTTTAGACCATGGATGAGCATGGTTAATTGAAACCTTGGAAAGCAAAACTGCGGTGACAGGGACTGCTCTGATTCTCAGTTGGCTTTATGGAGTATAAAAGAACATTTTCCTGGCATGAGGGGGAACTAAGTCCCTTCAGAGGACTTCGAATCAGTGCTTCGTAGCAGCCTGTTGGAAAGTTAGAGCAGAGGACAGATGTGGTAAGCACTGGTCTTGCTTCTGGATTGTCCTCCTCCAGGGTCCCTCGGACCAGCAAGCAGTCCTGCCCGCACAGACATGCAGAGCGTCTGCAAACACGCACACATGCACACCACACTCCTGCATACACCCTCCAGCTTTGGGGATCTTTTCAGTTGATAGTTACAGAAGAACTATAAGACTATGACATTATGAATTAAATTAAAATTGTATTTCATCCAAAAAATCTCCAAAGACGAAGTGCCCGGTGCTCCTGAGCTGGCTTGTTATCATCTCTCAGAGCTAAGGACCCACGTGGCCCTTCGGATGTGAGACCTCAGGAGAATGGAAAGGACACGCGTGCTGGGTTTTGCTGTTTGCATCACATGCAGCACATACTGAGGAGTATGTGCCATGGCAGGTGGATAATCTTGAAAAAAGTGCTGATATGAAGATTTTTTTAAATTCAAGGGCATGAGAAACAGTGCATAACGTGTCATTTTGAGTCTTGTTTACTTGCAGCCCAACAGGGGACAGCAGTGTTTCTGTTCCAAAGGAGAAGGTTTTAAGGTGGAGGGGCCTAGTTCAGCGGTTCTCATGCCCATCACACACGATGCCTCTTTTTTAAATTACAAATATTTTATAATTTCCCTCCTTACTCTCCTAAATTACAATTCCCAGATAACATGCTACCCAATGTCCAAAACCCCTTATAAGGCCCTCATTGTGTCAGGTTCACTAGGAAACAGAACTTGAGATGGCATTAGGGGGCAGAAAGTACACTGGACATGCTCTCAGGACCCACGCCCGTGGAGAGGAGCAGGACAGGGCACAGGAAGAGGCTGGGCTATGCTTCCATGTAGTCCCACCGATGACTCCACAGATCCCACAGGGAGCTCTGGAGTTGGGGGGTCCTGCAGAACTGTGCGTGATCAGACCCTCCTCTCCCCCCACCACTGCGGCCAGCCAGTTGATGCAGGCAGCTCCTAGGGAGGAGTCATGAGGGGGACCTTGAAAGAGGCTGTTCTCTTGAGACCAGAGGGCTTGCTGAGAGAGGGTGGCGGCACTCCGCTGTGGACTGTCTGTGTTCACCATGCCAGCACCTAGGGAGCTCCAGAAGTGAGGATCTGGGTGGAGCACACAGGATCCAGCACAAACTGTAATGGAGGGCGGGAATAATAGGAAAGTAATTTATAATAAGAGCACATGTTGCCCTGGCTGGTGTGGCTCAGTGGATTGTGTGCTGGCCTGGGAACCAAAAGGTTGCCTGTTGAATTCCCACTCAGGGTACATGTCTGTGTTGTGGGCTAGGTCTTCAGTAGGGGGTTCTCAAGAGGCAACCACACATTGATGTTTCTCTCCCTCTCTTTCTCCTTCCCTTCCCTCTGTCTAAAAATAAATAAATAAAATCTTTAAAAAAAAAGCATATGTATGTTTAGCATGACTAAACAAAAAGATATTATGAAGTAGTCTGAAACTTACAACTATTTATAAGGAATTTGGAGTTAAGAGAAGAATATACTCAGTTGAATATTGTCAACCCATTTTCTTTATATTTGGCATTTTGAAATAAGGGCTGGGTAAGGACATATGTAGCTATACTTAAATGTAACTGTTACATATGCAGACTGATACATTGTCATCAGAGGTTTACCAGAAAGTTGATTCTCAATAAAATGCCAAACAAAACAAGTATTTACACACAGTGATTTCATTCTTGGACATTTCAGTGCACACTGAAGCTGTGAAAAATACTTTGTCTTTGCATGTTACATGCAGTCAGATATAAGGCTCAGATAGTTTTACCAAGTTTTTGCTCACACACTAGGATACTCGTTTGTACTCAGGGCAGGATATGGGAACGTTCTGCAGCATAGGGACATCTCCCACACTTTGCAGGGGGTTTACCACCTCTGACCCCACCCACTAGATGCTAATGGCACCTCCCAGTCAGAGCAGCAGTCAAAAATACTCCCACAAATTTCCATATTTCCCCAGGGGGTAATAGCCTTTCCTCTGAGAACTGAGTTGTCAGTTCTCTGCTTCTGGTGTAAACACAACTGTTTTAAAAGCAAGCAATGCGGCAACCTCTGTTAGGTCCCTAGTCAACCAAGCAGTACAAATTAAAGAGCCTGCACAGCTCTGGCTATCCGCACACGTGGTTGAGACCCAAAGTCACACCTGGGATCCCATCACCTTGAATGAGGGCCTCCCTGACCCTCCCAT
The DNA here is from genome assembly GCA_007922815.1 of Macrotus californicus. NCBI lineage: Eukaryota > Metazoa > Chordata > Mammalia > Chiroptera > Phyllostomidae > Macrotus > Macrotus californicus. Next base: position 5,325 of record VMDR010002876.1, on the reverse strand, counting down.
GCCTCCTGGGGATGTTGCCCTCCTGTGTTCGAACCGGAACCAGATTGTCAAAGCCGCAGTCTGGTTAATGGGTGACTGACTCATGCACGACTCACATCCAGGAAGGGCTGCCTGCACCTTGGGCTCCCTTTACTCAGCAGGATTTTTATTGCTCACTGCGTCTGCGCAATTGCTTCTTGCTCCGGCAAAGCTGAGCTTGCGGAGAAGACAGTGAATTCCTGGGGAAAATAAATCTATCATACCTGCATGAACACAAGCAAAGGAAATGGTTGTTTTCTCATGAGACCGATATGACCCTTAGTGGGGCAGACTTTGTGGTTCCTTTCCTCCTGCCTCGAACAGTGGGCCTCCACAAACACAGCATGTGCGGCGCCCGATGGGGACAATGAGGAATGTCAGGCCAAGGACCAAGGAAATGAGTTAGAATGGGAAAGACTTCTAAGCTGATTCAAAACACAAGACAACAGCCACCCCAATTTGAAAATTGAAAATGAAACCCTCTGATGTGAATTACTTTGCACAGAATATTTTATGCTAATTCAGATGTTCAAATTTTACCGTAAAGTGCTTACGCAGCGAAACTGCTGACACAGTGACGGTCCAGCCTGCGGGAGGGACGAGGAGACTGGAAAGGACTGCCCACGCCTCGCGGTGATTTGCATCCAGAAGAGTCGATGCCGAGGCGATGGCTGTGTTCTGTCTGCTCACCTGAACACCATGCAGACAGGTGTTCGTCGTTGTTTAGGGGTGTTTCCCATACCACTCGTCTCCTACCACATGGCAAAACTGCTCTTTGTCCTGTGTCCCCTCCATTGGGCTGCCAGGAGCAGATGGCACCTATATTTTTATGTTTCTGCTGATGACTTTTCTGATGCACTGGGTTTCTTGTGATGAGAGAGAAAAAGTATTGATCTCCCAAAGACATTAGTTCATGGTTGCTGAGATGCCCAAGAGTGTTTTCTAAATGAGTAATCGATCACCCTGCTGATTCCATCTCAGAAAATGAGCATCTCAGGAATTTATGAACAGAAGTGCGCTGACATAGTGCCATTCTGTACTCAAGGGTCGCAGCGTGAGAGCTCTCTAAACCGTGGTGCGACACCTTTGCAGCCGTGACCCGCTCACGTGGCATCAGGAACCGCAGTGCGCAAAGCCGGCGCGCGCCTTGTGAGACATCACGGGCGCAGCCTCAGTCATGTCAGGTTAATCCTGCTTTAATGCAACCTTTTTCCTTAGTGTTTTTTAATGATTTTATTTATTTATTTCCAGAGAGGGAAAGGGAGGGAGAGAAACATCAATGTGTGATTGCTTCTCGCTCGTCCCCCCACTGGGGACCTGGCCCACAGCCCAGGCATGTGCCCTGACTGGGAATCGAACAGGTGACCCTTCCGTTCACAGGCTGGCACTCAATCCACTGAGCCACACCAGCCAGGGCCGTTTTTCTTTTTTTTTAAGTAGAAGAAATGCCGTGTATTTGAATTTCAAGTAAGGACTCAAAATGGACTTTCAAATGCACATTGGAGAAGCAGGGCCCTGAAATTTGGCTGCCCTGGTTATGCACCACACACCCGTTCATGGAGACCCAGGTCAGGACCAGCCTAGGGGGGTGAAGCTGGACTCCGCCGAAGCAGGTAGCTTTACATGCCTTATGCTTATCCCAGGAATGTTGGATGACCCCAGACCTCCTCCCTCACTTTGGTTTTCAGTCTCAGGGCCTGGGGAATATGGACTGATGGGGACGGGGACGGATGCATGGGGGCAGTCCACTAACCCTGGAGATGAGAGAAACTTTATCCGGAATTCTCTCCAAGTAGGTCAGGTCAAAATAGGGGACTAAGAATTGTAATCAGCCTGGGTAATATCATTTGCATTGTGAATGACGGAGACTCAGAAAATAATTCTGAAGGCAATTTCAAATCAGGATTCTAAAAAAAAAATGTGACTCATTTTGACCCAGCCCCTCTCCACCTTCTTTGGCCTGCGCAGACTAGGCAAACCAGATTCCTGGGTACTTTCGTGGAATGGCTGCTGGACCGTCACTCCCAGGCCACTCTGAGTTTTCATTTCTAGTGACTCTAGTATTGCCTGTCTACATAAAGACCCAGTTTTATCAGGTCTGATATTTCTTGTTCTCTTAGAATTCTACCTGCAGATACTAATAGCATTATAACTCAAAAAATTAAAGATATCTTAGCTATAACAAGCTGACTGAGCTGGGGTTCCTCATGGTTTTGAGGGAGAAAGCACTAAAAGACAATAGCTTTGGAAACTCCTTTTGCATTCTTTGCTTTGGAGAAGAGACTGCCCTGCCCCCCTACCTCCTAGCTATTAATGTCTGCTCAACCTTAAGGTCTCAGACTAAGTATTACTTCCTTGTAGACGCTTTCCTTGACTCCTAAACTAGGGCAGACCCCACATGCTCCACGGTATGCTGCCCTGTCTTTCACAGGACTCGTAAGTAGTGCCTGTATTCATAATCATTAGTAATCTTTCTTTCCTGCTGGACTCTGAGTCCCTGAGAGCAAAGGCCTTGTCTGCTTTATTTATCATCATGTCCCCACTGCCAAGAACAGGAGCCTGGTATGCACTGGGTGCTGAGTAAATATTTGTTTAATGAGTGAATTTTCCGGTGTGATCTACTAAGGTAGAGAAAGAATGGCTGGCACAAAACCAAATAGTGGTGGAGTTGGAAACATAGATACTGAAAATGTTATTATTTTTCTTTTCTTTAAAATCTCTCCATATACAATCTCATATCATTGCTCTAGTATTGATCAGACTTGGCTTTTTGTGTGTTTGAAAGTGATGAGCACATGGTTTGGTTGGTCCCCCAGCTGTGAGAATAGCAGACTTTGGAACTCCTCCAGAAATTTAGGCTAAATGCTCCTTAGACAACTTCGCCCACTTGAGCAGTGCTTTTATGTAAATAAAGTTTAGCACAGCCTAAGAAGTGCACCGGAAGGCATTCTGTGACTTGTCCTGTCTGTGAATTGAAAGACCCCCAAGTTCCTCTTTCATGAAGTTCACCATCAATTGCTTCACTTAGCACATCTGTTGTTCTGCCACCTCCACTTCCTTGCCTTTGTAAAAGCAAAATTCTTGGAATTTATCTTACAGGCACAAATCACCTTGTAATTCTTTGTACTTAGTAGCTATTGAGCATGTAACTACAGAGCTTAACAATTACTATATACTGTAATCATGCAAAGATTTTAATCTTTCAAATTAGATCTCACCTTCACACGGGGGGGAGAATAGGAAATTTACAGGATAATTAGCTTATGGGCTAGTCACACTTCCAGGGATTGCCAGGAAGTCATCTGCATGAATGGTCTGAAGGTACTATTTATTTTTTATTAAGTGCCTTTCATTAAAACTACCCCACATGCTTTACACTGAAGAAACTGGAGAAAAGTGCTCGTCACAGGCAGAGTCAGCCCTTCGTCGGTAATGGACTTTGGCAGAGGGTGGCATTTTCTGCTATCCTTGGGGTAAATAGTTGGTCCTCCATGTATAACAAGGGATTCAAGTAAACATTTTAAAGAGAGATGAAAAAAAAAAAAAAAAAAAGCCCAACTGTTGCTTATTTTGCATGAGTTGGTTTCCCAGAAACTTTGGGAGAGAGAGCTTTGAGCTGCTACCTACTCTTCCCACAGACCGAGCCAGCTCCACTCTGCTCGCGGGACCGGATCGCACGCACCTCTTCTCACCTCCGCGCTGGGATGTCACGTTCCAAATCTGACCTCTGTCGTGGTGGTACCAACGACACCGTGAAGATCGGCGAATGCTACAAATGTTACCCAGTTACCAGCACGTCACTTCCCCACACCCGATCCCCTTCATGAGAGAGAAGGAGCGAGAGGGTGGGCGGTAGAGAGGGAAGGGGAGAGAGATTTGGGAAGAAATACACCCGGGCACACACACACAGACGCGGTAAAGCAACCAGTAGAGGAATCCCGGAGCCAGAGCAGACACTCAGTAAATAAAAGGAATTTCTCTTCCCCTTCCGCAGCAGACGAGAGGAGTGAGACCACGCGGCTATACTGCAGCGTGTGGAGGTGTGTGTGTGTGTGTGTGCGTGTGTGTGGGGGGGGTTGTCATTGTGCCCACTGTCTCAGATAAATGTGGCATTTTCAGGGGCTGACCTACAAAGTGGGAAGGCTGGAGAGGAAGGTGACCGGGAAATGTGGGTGAGTGGAAAAGAGATGTCTCCCGGCGTGGCGACCGCCCCTGAGTGCAGGAGCCTGGCTGAGCAGGGATATCTCTTGGAACATTCCGCTTAAGTACACAGAATTGCTGGGAAATGGGTTCAGGGTTTGGGGGGCTGGGGCTGGAGTGCTTAGAGCACTTTATTTTCCAGACATACCAAAAAGGGGGTTGAACTTAATAATTGTTCAACTTTGCAGTCTCAATAAAGTCATACACCATTCTTTATTCACTATGATAAAGAAAATCATCAGGATGAAATAGTATTTCCCATCCAAATTGTTGAGAGCTTGAATGAGGTGTCCCGAAGCTGGTGCTGCAGAGGTTCAGGGGAAAGAACAAGCAAGACCCTTATTTCCAAGGGTCTTATAATTGCATTGGGACAAAGCCAACTCACATAAAGTGGTAAGAGAAAAATTAATTGCTGGGCAGTTTGATACTTGCTAAAATAAAAGTCTAATAGGGTTTTCAGAAGGTAGGGAGCACAGTAGGCAGATGATTCTTAACGACCATAATAATAGAGCCTTTCTGAGCTTCCATGCCTGCTAATGTATTTTTTTAGTATTATTATGAGCTCCATTAACATCATCAGTAAATTATAGTACTGCTAAACTAGATCCATAATAATAAATTCTTTACTATGGTTATAGACTCATTCATCCTTAGACTACACCCCAAAGTGGATGAATGCCAAGTATTTTAAATCCCTGCTTTATACTTACTGAGAGAGTCAAGTTCAATACCTTGTCTCCAGCTTTTTATCATGTCAGTAGCAGAGCCTGGGGAAAAAACAAACCAAACCCAAGTCTCCACATGTGATCACTGGCTCTAATGAAAGAACCTGAAGAGCGACACCAGATTTGAGGAAAAGAGCTAGGCTAGGGAAGTCCCAAATGTCCGAGGAGATAAGGACAACCAAGGAAGTGACACACGTGCCTTTGAGGTGGAACAGACAGGATTTACATCTGTAGACCGTCAGACAATAGGGAGGTATGTGGATCATATATGGAAAAATTGGAACTGTCGAGCTAAGTCAAGATTAAGGTGTGCATGTGGGTTTCTATCTCAGCAAAGAGCAATTCTAGGAATGTTTTGGAGATACGGCAGGCAGGCCAGCTG